>JANVCJ010082209.1:0-11160 GCA_026413505.1 Epizoanthus ramosus | reverse complement strand
AATTATTCTCAGCAAACTCCTGTCATTTGTCGTTTATATTTAGCAAGAAGTCTGTCGCCTGTTTTGGTGCAAAAATGTCGCTTGAACGCCTTGGTGGGCCCTATCGGCGATCAAAACTTTTAAATCTTATATATAGTTCATAGCGAATTTTAACTATGTTTATTTACATCATGTACTCAAATAACTTGAATCGCCTTAAGATGTTTTTTCACTTGTTAACATTTTCAGCCTTAATGAAGCTAACTTCCCCTTCACTTTTCTAGAGGTGCGTCCTTTAGTAGGAACACGAAGCGTAGCCGAGTGTTTCTCCGCACTTTTTGACGGTGTACTTACAAATTCCCAAGTGCTTCTATAACTCAACATAGCAAGCGGGCGAGTTTTCTATTGCTTTTATAAAATAATCTACTGAAAACAGAAGAAAATGCAGGAGAAGAGGCGATTTTTGTTTATAGTATCACAACTAACATTCTCCTTACATGCCTACTGAAACCTCATTGGCCGCCTAACAACACTGCGGTGGATGCTTGATAACATTCCTATTTTCGCCTCCTACTGCGAAGTGCACCTCCATCTTTGACTTAACCCTAGAAGGCATGAGGGGGGGGGGGGGTCAAAATGATCCCCCTCGGTTTTTTTGTGGTTCAAAAACGTGCTATTTTACCGATTGCCAAAGCTTCCGCACAACTATTCTTAGATAATTAACACATCTTTTGAGCCTAATTAGGTGACGTCATAGATGATGACGTCATCACAGGAAGTCACGAAACTCACTTTTTGCCGTTAAACTTGGTGCTCTGTTAGAAAAAAATAACTGTAACTTAATTATTTTTGTCTAATATGAGACAAATTATGTAGTTTTTCTTTCAAAATTCAAGTTTCTAATTATTTTTAGTTCTTTTAGAAGAATTATATAAATTAATAAAATCCGAAACTTGGACTGATGGCCGCCATTTTGAATTTTTTGCTATGTTACGGTTGCCATGGAAACCGATAAGGCTTTACGTGACTATACTTAATTGGAAGTATATATTGGACACTAATTATACATACCAAGTTTCATGTCAATTGATTGAATACTTTTGAAAAGGGGTCCGATTGACCCCCCCCCCATGCCTTCGTGTAACTTTTTTCCTTCATGCCTTCTAGGGTTAATAGGACAACGGTTCAGTACGCTGTGTCTGTCTCTGATCGGTTGTGAACACTTTGGAAGAGGCGACAGATAGCGCTGCATATTATGTCCTTTAGATACCTCTGGAAGATTTTCTTTGATTGATACAGACTACCGTGTAAAACGTTGATGATCAATCTGCATCTAAAATCTTTTGCTGGTAGAAAAGCCTTTTTCGGACCGACAATAACAAGATATTATGATTATTTTGACATTTTATTGCCCTCTGTTGATGATCTGTAGTTTAATCAACATGCGCCAGCATACTATGTGTACACAAAGCAAAGCAGTCCAATGCGTCTTTGATGTCGCTGACTTGCTCTTTTCTAGATTCGACGCTACCGAGATGCAGGTTATGGCCATAACAGTGTTTCTTGTCACTGGAGTGTTTGGAGCGTCACTGTGGGAGCTGCAGGTAAGATACATTATGGATACATTCTCAGGATGGGAAGAGATCTGCTGGATAGGATACGTTATCCTATAGGGGTACCGGGCCACGGGAAGGGCTAACAGAACGGAACAGGATGGGAAGAGGGCTGCTGGGTAGGGTACGTGATCCTATCTAGGGGTACCGGGCCACGAGAAGGGCTAACAGAACGGAACAGGACGGGAAGAGGTCTGCTGGGTAGGATACGTGATCCTATGGGAGTACCGGGCCACGGGAAGGGCTAACAGAACGGAACAGGACGGGAAGAGGGCTGCTGGGTAGAATTTTTTTTACTGGGTAAAATACGTGATCCTATAGGAGTACTAAGCAACTGGAATGTGCTAACAGGGTAGGGAGGGGCAGGGCAGAACAGAACAGAGGATGTTGGTTAAACAAATTCATCATCATCATCATCATCATCATCATCGTCGTCGTCGTCGTCGTCATCATCATCATCATCGTCATCATCGTCGAAGTTGATAGTCCAGCGGTTGTAGCCATTTTATATTATCTTGATATAAGCTCTTCTGCACTCTCCCCAGATCCCTGTGATAGATATTCAACTCAGGACGCTGCTGAAGTACAGCATTACTGTTGGATGTGTCTTCTTTGCATTCAGTGTCTTCTTCGACATATTCAGGGGAGGAACAGGAAAGAATGGATCGACAGTGGCGGTAAGCGTGCAGTGAGTCAGAGGTTGAGTGAGTGAGTGAGTGAGTGAGTGAGCGAGCGAGCGAGCGAGTGAGTGAGTGAGTGCGTGCGTGCGTGCGTGCGTGAGTGAGTGAGTGAGTGAGTGAGTGAGTGAGTGAGTGAGTGAGTGAGTAATACGCAATTTAAATTTATTCCAGTAATCCGTAAAGGTTCAAGAACTGACAAACCTAATTGTGGCGACAACACCAACGGCTTTTAAGGACGGTGCAGCGAAAGAAGATCACAGAATACAACAATCAACCAGACCCGGATGGAATCGAACCAGGGACCTCCTGGTTAGCAGTCCACGATCTTACCGACTGAGCTAACCTCGCTCGCGTAAGAGAAAAACACACATGAAGAGAGAAATGAAGAAAAGAGGTAGAACCAGTACAACAGGAAAAAGCGACATATTCATAAATAAAGACAGGGCCTACCTCTTTACTATGTATAAACCGCTGACCAAGGCAGAGAATCACTGCCAGAAAGAGAACTTGTGGAACTTTCATCTTGAATATCTTGTAGTGTTGTTCCTCTCGAAGCTCGCTTTCTGATTGTGTTCTACAGATGTCGTCCATTAAATAGGGCTCACCGTCCCACTGCGTGCGTCAATGATTAGACAATTGACGAATGATCAGTCTTGCTGATCTTCACCGCTTGAATTATTATTAACTTATTTTACTTATTTTGTTATTTGTGATTTCTTTTGAATACTTCAGAAGTAATTTATCGACCTAAACGCGTACATGCACCGGCACTACGCTGGGGGTGATAAGAAATTATAGGAACTAATTGGTGTCGTAGTTATACAATCACATAATTACGTATCTTCGTTATCCAGAATTCATCCGCTGAATATTGGAATGAGGTAAGCCAGGCAGTCATGTTTCGCATCAAGTAAGAGAAAGCCGAATCGAGAATTCAAACGATTTTTTATGCTGTAATTCAGAAGCTGGAATTAATAGTGCAGAATTTGGAATCCTGAACCCAGAAGCTGCAATCAAGATACCACAAGCTGCGTGCGTCAATGATTAGACAACTGACGAATGATCAGTATTTCTGATCTTCACCGCTTGAATTACTATTTACCTATTTTGATCCTTTTAGAGTATTATTATGTTGTTTGATAACTTCTTTGGATTACTTCAGAAGTAATTTATCGACTTAAACGCGTACATGCACACCACGCTGCGGGTGATAAGAAATTATACGAATTAATTGGTGTCGCTGATATACAATCACATAATGACGTATCTTGAGTTCGTTATTCAGAATTCATTCGTCGAATATTGGAATGAGGTTAGTCAGGCAATTATGTTCGCATCATGTGAGAGAATTCAACCGATTTTTGATGCTGGAATCCAGAAGTTGGAATCCAGAATCCATTAGCTAGAATCCAGAATCCTTCAATTTTCTATTTTGGAATCCTGAAATCAGAATCCCGAGGATATGAACTTGGTTCCAGAGAATTTGTACCCTCGGGATCGAGAAGCCAAAGGCTTGGAATCCACCAGCCAAGTCTCGATAATTGGCTTGAATATTTGCACTCACTATTGGCGCCATTCCCAGTGAAAAGCACGCACACACAAATGTAGCTGTGCTCGCTCGAAGAGTTTCTGTTACAGGGACTTGTTGCAGCGACGTGTTGCGTGTGTGTTTATCTCAACATTCAGTGAAGCAGTAAAACAGTTCCTCAAGAAAGGTTTAATACCTTAGCACTAAATTAAAGGTCACCATTACACTACAGTTACGCTAATAGAAAGGATTCGCTACCACTAAGGTTACCCTAACGATATAAAGCTATACTCTAATCATAATCTAAACTGCCAATTCAGTTCAAGTTATTTGGGGAAAAATCTTGCAAGAACTTGTCGAAGATTCTATTTAATGTTTAACACAAACCTCTCTCAAAACAACCGCTTCTTGCTTTATTACTCTGTAAAACATTCAACAAAGCCGATTGGAGGCTGGGGCTCTGTTGTGAAAAAAAGTTTAAATGGCGGATCCGCCGAAATTTAATAGCGAAGAAAATTGCTGTATACGAGAAAAAAGACACAGGACACACCACAACCAGCTGACAAGGTTTCGACAACTTTATTGTGCAAATAAGTCTACTCTTGACTAAAATCAGCGTTTACCTTTTCCCATGCTTTAACATTATAGGCCTAAGGTTTCCCTAACATTACGGTTACCCTGACAAAGGTTGCCCTAACACTAAGGTTACCCTAACACTAAGGTTGCCATAGCACTAAGGTATATTATTAGGTTACTCTAGCAAAAAGATTCCCCTAACACTAAGGTTACCATAGCACTAAGGTATATTATTAGGTTACTCTAACATAAAGGTTCCCCTAGCATAAAGGTTACCCTAACACAAAAGTTTACTCCAACTCTAAGGATACCCTAAACAAAGGTTGCCATAACATTATTAGATTACTCTAGCATAAAGGTTACCCTAACACAAAATTTAATTTACCCCAACACTAAGGTTACCTAACACTAAGGTTATCCTTACACTAAGGTTACTCTAGCACTATGGTTACCCCTGTCATTAGGTTATACCCTACTATTAAGGTTACCCTAACATTAAGGTTACCCTGACACTCAGGTTATCCTAATACTAAATGAGATCTAGCACAAAGGCTACTCTTGCACTAATGTCACACTAACACTAAGGTTACTCTAGCACTATGGTTACTCTAGCACTCAGTAAGGTTATCCCTCTCATAAGGTTATTCTACTTTAAGGTTACCTTAGCACCAAGATAATCCTAAGTGAGGTTAGCACTATATGGTTACTCTAACACTAAGGTTACACTAGCACTAAGGTTATCCCTGTCATAAGGTTACTCTACTAGTAAGGTTACCCTAGCACCAAGATTATCCTAACTAAGGGTTAGCACTAACGTTACTCTAGCACTAACCTTAAGGTCACCCTAACACTAAAGTTACCCTAACATAAGATTACTCTAGTAAAAGGGTTACCCTAAAATTAACATCACTAACACTGAGGTTACTCTAACATAAAGGTTACCCAAAAGAAAGGTTGCCCAAATTATGGTTACGTTAGCATTTAACGTTGCCCGGCCTAACACTAAGTTACCATAACATGTAAGCAGTAAGATTACCCTGACTAACACTATAAGGTTCCCTTAACTCTAAGGTTGCACTTACATTATAAGGTTACCATAGCAATAAGCTTCCCTTAGCATTATGATTACTTAACACTAAGGTTACCCTCACAAAAAGGTTTTCCTAATACTAAAGTTATCCGAACTAAAGTTACTCTAGCACTAAGGCTACCCTAACAATAAGCTTCCCTTAGCATTATGATTACTTAACACTAAGGTTACCCTCACAAAAAGGGTTTCCTAATACTAAAGCTCCCCGAATTAAAGTTACTTTAGCACTAAGGCTACCCTGGCACTAAAGTTACCCTATATTACTTAGATGATTATAACCCTAATACCAGAATTACTAAAATTACTTGGAAACAAGGCATCAATGTTAACCTTCCATCCACTAAGAGTATTTGTACATTGTCATTTTAATAGTATAGATACTTAAATCCATAGGGTGCATTCGTTTGGGATATTCTTATTCCGGAATAGGAATACACGGAATACATTCTGGCCATTCTACTACCTGGAACAGAATACACAGATTGTATATTCCAAGTACTCCGGAATAGGAATAGCTCCTAAACGAACGCTTATTCCGATTTATTCCGACTATTCTTATTCCGGAATAGTGCCAAACGAATGCGCCCTAAATATAGACAATAACTTGATCCGTTTTTGCTGTGCTGTATCATTTTGGTTAAACATACATTTTCAGCATTTAAAACAAAGACAAAGTATACAAGTCTTAGAATGCCAAACTCAAAGTGCTAAAGACTAAAGTATAGCTCTCACGCAATAAAAGGTTGCTTTCAATTGTGACATTAATGGAAAACTGAGAAAACTAAGTAAAGAGAAAAATAAGGGAACATCAACAGTTCCATAGAAATACCTAGGTTTTTGTAATACCTAAGAGCCACCAGGTCGGGCTCCGTAAAAGTTATACTTCATATCTCCCAGCGTCCGTCTTCTCTACTGGTGTTGCATTTCTCTTGTTATATCAATTACATATGATACTAATCATTATTTCCATTTCTACTGACTTGCTTTTTAATCGTTAAGAGTGCACAAGCATAATATTTCTTGCATTATTCCAAATGAAATATTCTTTAGAAATGTGCAGCTGAGAAAACGATATTTTGCTCAAAAATATTAAATTACACTCAAGAACATGGTGAAAGGTGAAATTATGGGAACGGACGCCATGGCAACTTTCATTCTCTCTTGGAAGTACACCAAATTTACATCTAATTATTAATTCAATTTGTGTCTCTAAATTTGAATATTTGAACTCTGTTGTTACCCCAGTCACTGACAAGAACCCTGTTACCGGCAGACACGGACACGCTGAGAGGAAATGCGAACTGGCCGATACCCTTCCCATTCGTACCAAACGTGTTCACCACATTCCCGTCTAGGCCGAAGATCTGCAGCCTGTGATTCTCAAAATCGCAGACAATGATATCGTTATTTTTGTCAACCGCCAGCCCTCGTGGGCCGCACAGCTCCCCTCGCTTGACACCAGGCTTCCCGATCGTGCTGTTAAACCTGCCGTCCTTGTCGAATACTTTGATGACGTCATTTCCCGTGTCGGAAACTACGAAGCAATCGCCAGAGTCGTGAAAGATAGCGAACCGAGGATGAAGGAGTTTCCCTTCACCCAAGTCGCCAAAACTGAAGAGGAAACTGCCGTCAGGCCCGAAGACCTGGATGCGGTGGTTGTTCCAGTCTGTGACGATGATTCTGTTTTGGCCATCAACCGACATTCCACACGGCCCGTTGAATTGGCCATCGCCTATACCCTCGCTGCCGAACTTCTTGATAAACTTGCCCGTCTTCGCATCAAATATCTGAGGGGATAGCAAAAGCGAAAGCACTGTTTTGATTTGTTTAAAACTCTAATGTTACGGTATTAACAAAACATGTCCCTACACATAGATTACTCAGATATTTTTTCAGCTCTAGCTGATATCAATGGGCGCCCTGTGGGTGTGTATAAAATGTATAAGCGTGTTAAATCACTGTTAAACACATGAACATGACCATGCACCGGCCGCCAAAAATAAACATTAACATATCTCCACACCAAATAACCCTTAGGCTCGTTTCAGACGCCGTATCATTTTTAATCTGTTTCAGACGTCGAAATCTTCATTTAATTTAATTCAAGCATTAAATGCGGTGCATGAAAGATACGGCGTCTGAAACCAGCCTTAGTTTTATTGAACATATACTGTTAAATTACTTACATTGATTACATAATAACAAATACGCAGTAGTATGCCTCGCACACACGTACGCACACACACACACACACACACACACACCGACACACACACACACACACACACACACACACACTCATGCACACAGGTAGGCACACAAACAACATACAGGGCTCACGGTTGCTCGAAAATGGCTTAACGTTAACCCTGCTGTGTTAAAATTGTAACACAGACACGTGTGCGCGCACACCGACCAACAGACGCTCGCATCCACGCAAGTAAGCACACACACGACACGCATGCACTCACGGCCAAACACACGCACGCACGCACACACACACACACACACACACACACACACACACACACACATCATGAGATATTTTGGAGATGTGTACCTGAATTCGATTGTTGTCGCTGTCCGCCACTACAAGATTGGTTTCCGATTTGTTGAAAGCTATCGACATGGGGTGAAACAGCTGACCATCTGCAGTGCCGTTTATCCCAAAATCTAAAGTGTGCGTCCCATCCGCCTCAAAGATGTGGATACGGTGCTTTAGACTATCCGAGACTGCGATTTCACCGCTATTAGCGCCAGCGATACCATGTGGCTGTGTAAACTTGCTCTTTGCTTTGCCAAGGGAACCAAACGACTTGACGGGAGTGAGGACAGGTGATTTTACGTCTACAAAACAGGGACTGCCTCTGATTGGTTTCCCTCCAACCTCAACCAAGATACGGTACTCGCCTTGAACTCGGGGCGTGTATGACACCTCGTACGTGCCGTCCTTGTTGTTTACGACCGTAGATTCCACGTTTCCCCACATGGCCGACTTGATATCAGCTACCACGTGATCGATCTCGCTGAAATTCTCCTCGCTTTGCGCATTTCGCGTCGTCACAACAAACGTCGCTTCCTCACCAGCGGAAACGTTTGCGATTCCTTGACCTTCTGCAGTGGACGAAGATGCTTCGGTTAGACTCGTGACCACACGACCGAGAGTCGACGACTTAATTCCGTCGAAGATCCTGGTATTCGGGACATACCCTACGTTCTCGTTCTCAGCGGGGGTTGTACCAATGTTGAGGCTTATAACTTCCTGGACTCGCTTGAGCACGCAGGTTTTCATGGAGCTGATTTCCTCGCTGATATTTCGATGAAGTAGCTCCTCCACATAGTTCACTGACCCACGGGTCTGTGTCAGCAGTGTCTCATACAGCTCCAGCTGATAAGTCAAATTCTCATGTTTATCTTTTCTGATACTCTCTAACGTCTGTAACATGTCCCTTTCATGTTTTCTGATGATATTAACAAGGTCATCCATCTTCGCCTTGATGTCTTCTTTCAGGTATTCGACCTGCTCTTGAACTTCCATGGTCTTGTGTTCGACATTTCGGATCCCCTCGTCCATAATTCGCATCTTGTCCTTCATCTCTTGGTTGGCTTCTCTGAGCTTCATTTTGTGTTCGCTGGCGGCATCGTGCAGGCCGACGATTCTATGTGTGTGCTGTATTGCAGTGTTACATATGTGACAAACGTTCGCATCGCAGTCGTAACAGTAATATTCAACTACGCCACGTTCTTTAAACTTGTGCGCACAGTACACCGGGCGCCGGAGTAAGTCCTCGTAGTCACGATATTTAAAGTTACCCACAGCAACACTGCGATGACTACTCCCCCTAGTCATAACATTGTGAGCGTTCAAGCATTCTTCGCACATGAATTTATCACAGACAAAGCAAAAGGCAGTAATGGCTACCTTCTTTTGACACGAGCCACAAGTTACATCGGCGTACGGACGCTTCTTCGCAAGGAAAACATCGATCAGGCGATTTACATAGAAATTCGATGGTAGCGAATCGAAATTGTTTCCCTCAGGTTTTTGAATTTCGTATTCACATGTTGGGCACGCGATCGAAGTCTGGTACGGACGGCTTCTGGCGAGGTCATTCAAACATTCACAACAAAATGTATGCAAACACGGCGTTATTTTGGGGTTCTTGATCACATTTGAGCAGATGGTACAAGTCAGAACTTCTTCAAGAGTTTCCAACACATTTCGAATGTCCATGGTCGATTTTGTTGGCAGCTGGCGAAGAAACCTCGCAGTACGGGAATATGAACACGTACACTAACGGCTATTTATTTCACACTCCCCACAAAGAATAGTTATCAGGAGCTGATTAAAATTCATTCGATGACTGACAGAAAACTCTTACGATATTAAATATTTATGTGATATTTATATCCGCTGGCAGCTGGTAGCCATAATTACTATAGTTATAGAACAACGGGTTCTCGTCTAATAGCATAAAGGTTCTGGTGGCGTTTGCAGAGGCTTAAACAAGTACCTGCTCTTGCAAAAAATTATATTATGTTATAAAGTGTAAACACCTTGCAGAGAATAATAGTGTTTCCAAGTCCTGAAGAGCGACACAACAGCAGTTACTAGTTTATTAACTCAGTGCTTAAGATTCACTTCAGTTTTGGATTAAACAATGACATGTAAATTGTTCCTTAAGGCATGATTTAACAGTTCTTTCTCGAAAAGCTTCATGCTTGAAAGAGTATATTCTTGTCAAAACACCAAACTTAAAGCGTTAATCAGTTTGCTTTTAATACAATAAAATTACATGATGATGGTTTTTACTTGTATTTAGTTGTGACATTCTACGAAACTACGTGTTTGTCTATTAAAGATCTGGGCGTGTGTGCATTAGCAGTTAAATATGGGAACCTAACACGGCTTTGAGCTGACCTGTGTCTAGTCTGAATTACCAGGGTTTTGACTGTATTTTTAAAAATATCTGCGTTTTATGAAGGGAGTGGTTCTAACAATTGCCTCTAATTCTTATGCACTCATGCAAGCGAAGATCAATCACAAAATATTGTCAACAAAACCCAAGAAACTGATAAGATCTCGTATTAAGTTTAAGGTTGAAGGCTGTAAATGTTACTGTATGACTTCCGCCGTGCTGAAGGTGTAGAGCGCTTTGCGTGACTATTATTTTTATCGATTTTTATTTTTTGACACGATTTTTTGCGGTTGGACGAGTTTTGCACCCTTGTGAAACATGACGCCAATACTTGTTTATATTAGAATTTAATTTATAGTATTATTGAAAAGTGGCTTTGTGTTTGCCAGCTTCATGCGATGATGACAAAGTAAATTGATGTTTGTGACGATTTCTTGAAATGGGAATTAGTTAATAATATCTTATTCAGCATTTTAATTACTGTTTGGTTAAAACAGGGCGGTGCGGTGCAAAACAGATTATGTTAGATAACCTTTTGATATATACAACTAATAATAATAATATAGACTGATGCCCTAGCAGGGGACTGCAAAATGTTCAGTTCTGGAATGTTATTATAACCAAATTCAAAATTTAGATATCTGGTACGTTAAACAGCTCAGTTTTATAAGCTATATTTCCACAGTGGTGGCGTTGGTCGGTAGTTTCAATAACTCAATAAGCAATGAGGTTAAAATCGCAACTGCACTGGGAACGACGCGGTGGGGGAGGGGGG
>JANVCJ010082198.1:0-11161 GCA_026413505.1 Epizoanthus ramosus | reverse complement strand
TTCAAGAAAATTTGAGCATTCTGCCACAACACATCTCTGAGGCATTGTTTTCAATGACAAAACGCAAATTAAAATGACGCGCTGCAAATTCCTTTACTTGTTTTACGTCATCAAACGAATTCAGTATCAGTCCTCACATTACTAGCATCTACCGGTCAACAGCAAAGGGCATTGGTCTTTACTAGAAAAGTAAAGCCAGATTAAAATGCAAAAATGGGATCATATCAATTATTTTAGTTTCTGTTTGAATTAATAGGCTTTTGAAATGCAAAATCAATAGAAACTGTCTGGGGAGTATATAATTATATACACTTTAAAGTCTACAAGCTCTCTATCTATCTATCTATCTATCTATCTATCCTATCTATCTATCTATCTATATATTTCTTTGAAATGTTTAACAAGCAGAAAGGTCTGTGAATTGTGGATATTCCTGTACATAGTAACGTTATATCTATAACATTTTCAGGATACTCGTCATCTTCTGCACAGTCGCCATCTTCATCATCTGTCACAACAACGTCACCATCAAACTGTTCATACCAAGTAACCTCAAATTCGCCTGCACATCACAGCACGCCACCATCATGCGTAATTCATTGCCGAGCAGTAGCAGATGGTTGTAAGGAGACAGATCTAATAACTGTGCTTCAGCCGTTTGGAAAAATTACGTGAGTATGATGATAGTCAGTTGTACCAATTTAACACAAATTTAATACAATAAACCCTACACTGTTTATTGCTTGGTCAACTCTACTTAATATGGCAATGTAATGTAAGTTTCTCTTCAATGCACTCTGATATACGTACAGTAAACTCTTTCCCCACAGTTTTCACATTATAGTTTTGTGACAAGCAAGTGGTGTATTTCTCCTAGTTTTTCTTCAGTCTTCTACTAACAGGATGTATAATTTGAATACATGTGCGCTCTTTGTTGACATCTCTCTGTAGCTGAGTTATTTGTCATTTTAATATCAGTAGCATGAAAGCGGTACATGCAATGTATAACACATATCCATGGTACCAAATGCTTTTAGTAGTTAATTTTAACTGCTCTTTTGTTCATCAGTTCTGTGCCTGCTTCAGGGCACCTGACATGAGAATGAGTAGGCCTATTATAATTATGTGTTAAAAGAACAGATCAACTGTATTTTCTACATCTTCAGCATGCTTTTACAAAATAATAAAGTTTTTATAATTGTATTGTTACATTCATATGCTTTTTTTTAAAGACATATTCCTGCCCTGGCAATGAACAATAGTTTTTTGTAATATAATTATAAAATATATATTTTCAAAAAAAGGGGCCCTAGAAAATCATAGGCAGTTTAATTTATATTCAAACCAATACATTGGAATTTACAGTACTACTAAGTTGAGAAAGTTTAAACAAATTATCATGTTTCTCAGTTCAGCTGAGGAAGATCTGTGTCAGCTGAATGATCTGGAGAGGTGGGGGGGGGGGGGCGGCGCTAAGGTTTGGAACTCGGGAGAACAGAGACAGGAGTGGGAGGAAAAAGTGGGAGTGGGGTTTTCAAAAATGTGGGAACTGGATGGAGAATGCTAAAGCAAGTTTATTCTAGATGTCAGGTAATTAAAACAGATGTTTGCTTCTGGTTATTAAAGTCTCTTTCCAAGTAAAAGGTGGAAAGTGGGAAAGAAGAGGATGGGAACTGGGAGTCAGAGAAGAGGATGGGAACTGGGAGAGAAGAGGATGGAAATTTGGGAACTCCTCTGCCTGCCATAAATATTGCTAATTGAAAAATATTATATTACGGTTGTACATCATTTGCTCATTTGAAGCTGCAAGGACAATCATGGAAATTAACTGTTACTGCTTTGATCAAAACTCTTTGAAAATTAAATTGCCTTCAGTTGTCTTAGTTAGCATTGTTTTGCAAAATATGTTGTTCAAAGAGAAAATTCAATGGCAGAAGTTACTTGAGAATTATTATTGAGGTTATTAATAATTATGTCTTAAGTGAGGTATACTGAGGTCTGTTTTCAAATTTAAAAAAAAAATAGTTAAAAATGAGCCTTCTTTGGGTTAACTCATGATCAACATATTAAATTAATTTATATAATACTTACAGCATTCATTTGTCATTTATACGTATAACTTTAATATTAATTGCAAATTTAAAATAACTTTAAAATATATGTGTTGTGAAAAATGGCATGACAATATTTTCCATAATTCTTAATTCAACATAAAATTTCATGTTCAATTTTATTGTTAGAAAATTGTTGTAATTGAGGCTGTCATGTATATATATTGTTCCACATTATATATAATTTATGGCACTTAATACATATAACTGTTTTGTTGCTTAATTGTTATACATTGTAGGACTAAAGAGTGCAATAAAATATTGTCTTGTTGAATTATAATACATATATTTTATAGAGCACCTATCCAATGTGCCCTAGGTGCTTAACACGGATTTATATATATTATTATGATAATGATTAAGAATTGAAAGGGAGCTTAGCATAGCTTGGAAATGTTTTGGTGGTGTTGTAGGGCTGATTGTAAATTTACTTGGTTGTAAATTTATTTCACAACTGTGTAATTTATTATAAATTTAATAAATACTAACAGTTAAGTAGCAACAAAATACATTGGTTTATAATTAAAAACTTGAATGTGCTCATTTTCTTTCTATCTGCAGTTGCTGTTCCCTAGCTAGTCACAACAATACTGAAAGCTTAAATCTTCATAAAGTAAAATTATTGCTTCATTCAGTTTTGGCAAAGTTTAGTTTTTTTAATACTAAAATGTCAACAGGTTATTTACTCAAGCCAGATAGTATGGCCTTTTCTAATTAGCACAAGAGAGAGTTTAGGCTGGGTACCATGGTAATATAGTAAGACCCAAATTATTCACAGCCTTTGCCAAGGTTCACTTTGCAAGTAAAATGATTAAACTGAACCAACCCTATGCAAAACAACAATGCATAGATCTCGCCACCTCTGCAGAGAAAGACAGAAAAAATTGTGTCCTTTAGTAGTTTGCAAATTATTTTTAATGGAAAATATCTGGAAGAAGTCACTTGAAAATTGGTAAGTTTTGAGACATTAACTTTTCTTCATATTAGAAATAATTAAATTTTCACTAACCTTACAAGACAAATATAAATTTGAAGGGTCAGGGGTTTCTTGAATAGCAAATTTCCCTTTTTAAATATAAATAATATATATTAATCGCCAATTGAAAGATATGTTGTATTCCACTTGCAATGGGCTGTCTTATATATATATGGCTCCATTTGTGTCTGTTCCAACACAGTTGAGTATCTCTGCCACATTTGTGCTGCCAACAGGCAATTGGCCATTTTATTTCTTTGATACTGATTGTCAGTGCTTCAATCACTGTTTCCTTATTCTAATGCAGCTATTTTCAATAGTTTTTGTCAATAAAAATGTTTTGTTTCTTTGCAATTTTTTGCTAGATCATACTTGTAAGAGTGAGGGCAGTACTTATGTTTTGGTGGTCACTCTCATTGCATGATGATAATTTAATGTAGAAGTCTGTTGCAAGTTATAATTATTAATGTATAGGCCATTTATGTATGATCATAGCAATATATTAAAGACCTTTGTAGTGCATGAAAATCCATTTAGTTTTTAAAACTTGTAGCTATGTATTCATAGTGTATCACATTGATTTGCTAACCTCCCCCAAGAATATGCTCCCCTGAAGAATAAATCCCAAAATTTCAAAATAGTGTAAAAAAAAATTCAGAAGAGAAACACTCCAAATTAAAGTAACCCCATCCAATTGATATGTGTTTATATACCACTGTGCAAATTAAATATTTTTTGTGGCCTACAAATTTTCAGTTTTGCTTCAGATGTTACTTAATATTAATATTTAACTTGGAGTGTTTCTAATCAGTGTTTTCATCATTTTGAGGCTCTTAATTTGCACCGTAATATACTAATATTAAATGTACTCAACGTATGGCCATTTTGAAGACAAAAATCCCAACTGAAAATATTAAGCCACCCAGCAGTACAATGTAAGTTCTCATAAAAATATTTTATACATGTAGCTCAGGAAAAAGCATTTTGAATGAAAAGGCTTATTATCGGATGTTTTTTGTGATCACAGACAACAGTGTCATTGACTTGTCTTAAAAGTTAAATTTATTGGCTTTCTGCAAATAAATAGTCATCTATTTTTATCTCATTATCGATATTAGTAATTACATGATTACATACATATATACAATAATAAATATGATAATATATACAATCATATATAATTATATACATGTACAATTTTTATATATATATCAAGATCAAAACCATATGGTTATATATAGTGCACTCAATATCTGAGTAGAGCGGAATAGTAAAGCAAAACAAGACAAGAAGGAAAGCTTGATAAACTTGTGTGTAGAGCATAAAATACATAAAATTGTTAAAATGAAAAGTTGTTATAAAAACTATAAAACGGTTACTTGGAGTTTCACGGACTATGCCGATCTTCAGACTAAAATGATTTGAGCTAGGCAGATTTAAAATTACAGGAGTAAAACTTATTTTCATGTCGGCATTTGGCAATTAGTTCTGATCTTTTGTTCAGTAGGCATTGATTGTCAGTGTGTCATTAAGAACCAGGTCGACCATGTTTATTATAATTAATTATAAAATCTCTGCCTCTTTATTGCTGATACTTAATACTTGTAAAAGTTGAAATCAATATTTTTGTCAGTGATTTAATCTATCAAACCCACAATTTGAATGCCATGAAATTATTATTTCAAGGTTGTATAATTTATATAACTGTACAGAAACAATCACAGTGTGTGGTCTGTTTCCATGAGGTCTAATTTAAATCACAAGAACTGTATAACTTATAAAATAATATTAATGATAATGAGGCATCTGTGTTGCCATGGGAGATATTTTTTTTCATTCATGTATGCAACACCTATTTTGACAGAGGGAAAATTGCAATTAGTTTTGCTCCTTGCATTAATATTGTAAATGTAGGGAATTGTATTTTTGGTTTCAGAGACAACAATATATTGCTTCTGAGTTATTTCTGGAATATAATATGTCACTATTTATATCCTTAGTGTTAATTAAGAATTATATGAAAAGGTTTACCTGCACTAGTTGGTATTATTTTACATAAAATAATGTTATTAATTTTAATGACTGCATCATTTTTTACAGATCAGTATTTATTTATTTTTAACGTACGTTGTTATGATAACTTGTTAGGGCAATTTAGTCTTGACAACTGACAAATGAATGTTTTTATTGTATATGACTAATTGCCAACTGGTAGAATATAACCAGATTTATGATTCATGTACGTACTATACAATTCATGTATATTTCCTCAATACCATCCCTGCTTTGATATCCTACAATCATCAGATGTCAAAAAAGGTCATCTTAGTTGATTCCACGTTAATATGGATTAAAACAATTTGAGAATATACTTGCTTGTACATTATTATTTAGTATTAGTACAAAGTTTCTAGCTGTAACATAAAAATGAAAACAATAAATATTTTAAAGCAGAAAGCTACCAGGATACATTTAAGGAAGATATGGTACAACTTAGGTCTACACATATCAGGTGATTGCAATAGTCGTTAGAACTAATTTGTTGATCTTAAATTTTCCCTTTATACTCCAGCCAGCATAGTAAGTTTCTAGTATTTATTCAGTATTTGTCTCTTTTT
Organism: Epizoanthus ramosus; assembly: GCA_026413505.1. NCBI lineage: Eukaryota > Metazoa > Cnidaria > Anthozoa > Zoantharia > Epizoanthidae > Epizoanthus > Epizoanthus ramosus. The sequence goes on along the minus strand of JANVCJ010082198.1, from coordinate 5,456 downwards.
TGCACATGTATATAATTATATTCATTTTACATAAGTTGAAACAAACTAATTTATAATAATTTATTAATAATTAATAATATGTACTTCTTATACAGTCCTTTTATAAATCAGTTTATAACTGAATGACATATATATTATATTATTATTTATCCTTTAAATATTTATAAATATAATTACTGTGTATATAATTGGGTGCAGCAAATACATGGGTGTGGCCTATCTACAGATATTTATGGTAGTCGCCATTTTTCCCCATCAAAATATTTTGGAAGTTTGGGGCTTTAAACCATTTATAAAATAGGATAGATATACCGGTAACATGTGCTCTGATTGGCCAACAGATGGCAAAATGAGTGTTTATATCAGAGGATAAAGACACTATTTTTATCTTTGTCTTATTTCTTATTTCTTTGATACTTTAAACTCCCATAAAACCTGGAAAACATCACTTTAATTGATTGCTTCACTAAGTACTCCTTACTCAAGCTGGACATGTACAGTGAAAGCTGAGCTCCTAGTTTAAAGAAAGTAAACTATGTTATTGAATAATAATATCTTTTTTCTGCAGATACGTAACCCTCCTGCCAAAAATAAGACAAGCACTCGTTGAATTTGAGGTAAGACTATATGCTATATTTTCTCCAAGAGATGTAATTACATTTCTGAAGTGTATGTACATGTATATTACATTTTTCAATCCTTATATAATATATTAAAGTCTAAAAATCACAATGCACTTGCATTTATAGCAGCGTTGCTTGTAAACTTAAACAACACAATTTATGTTTTCTAAATGCACATTTATTTAATTAATATATATTTTGTAATCACCCTATTTTGGGGGGATTATAATTAATTCAATGAACATTCCATTTCTGATTTATTTGGCCTTGGTAGGTCAATTTCATTTCATTAACAAGAGAATTCTCCATTTCTGAGAAAGTAAATTCTTCAACACGCATGTCAAGCTCTGTTGTCCATTCATAGAAAGTAAGTTGTCTCTCCTGTTAGATCTATAAAGTAAATTTATTTTTCTTGATAATGTACTTGCAATTGGATAGGCTAGTTTAACGCAAGTTCAATAATTATATGTTTGGCATTTTATGATACATGTACATCTACTTCCATTTCAGAAGATTAATAGATTATAAAATTTTCCATTTTTCTCTGGAGATTGTGTTTTGGTTCTCCTGTGACACTTAATTTTGTTATAAATTTAAAGCACTCATTTTTTTATGACCAACTACAAAAAAGTATAATAATTGCTATTCGATCATTTCATAATAGATGCTTTGTAATATATATTTAGCGCAAGGTTATAAGCACACAGACAACATTTTGTGAATTAATGTTATTGTTTAGGGGAGGGGGTTGTTGAAAATTTTGAACAACATAAACTTGTTTTTAAGGGAGACACTGGTCTTCATTTATGACTCTTCCATGTGGGGGCCACAAATGTTTGCTGAATAACTAGAATGGTTCCTTTAGCTCACCCCACCAACATCTAGAATTACTACCCAAATTAACCATCCTGCCATTTGGAAAACTATATGATCATTGTTACTTGTCTCAAAGGTTGCCTTAATTAAGTGAACTTTTCTTTCCTGAAAATGCACACCCTGAGAACCAAGAAAATGTGGAACACTGTACTTGTCTGACAATATTTTTTCTAATCAGATTTATATGCAAAACAAGATGCTCAAAAGCTTGTGTGAATACTAGTACCATCATTATCGCAACATCACTTCAATTATATGCACTATTTCAACATTTCAATTCAAGATGCTAAAGTTAGCTTATATTAATGTGCATTGTGCATGTATGCCTTTTTGCAAAATGAGCCAAATGCATATTCAATTCTAGATCTATCTGTGGATCTGATCAGTCAAGTCTTTGATTATCATAATACAATATCAGCTTCTGTCCATATCCAAAATCAACGTTGGGAGGGTATGTTTTATCACCTGTATTGCACAGCACACCTGTACAAACAGTCACACGTTCTGGATAGACACACAACAGTGCCAGTGTTGTAGGACTGAGATTGTAATGGCAATTTTTGTGATTCAAACTTGGTCTCTAGAGAAATGAAAAATTGAATGTCCTACTAGCTATTTTTTGTTAAAATATCGATTTTGTTGTTAACTAGAATTTGGCAGTTGGTTGTTTCAGGTAAGTTTAGTAACTAAAGACAGAAATTTCAACAACAGAACTTAATCTCCTAACTTCATACTTTATATAATAGATGTTTTGGTGAAATGTTAAGAGCATCAATAACCATTCACAACAAGTGCAACTCTATAATTTATGATAAATTGTGACAAAGCAAAACCTGTAAAGTGTGATTTCCATAATATGTATGATGTCCATTGTCGTGCTACTACTGCCCACAGAAAGTTATATATGCCAAAATATAATGCTGAAACGTTGCTCTTTTTAATTGATTTTGCTTGTTTCTCTTCCAGAGTTTAGAATCAGCCATTGCATTAGTTACATACGCACAGGTAAATCATTGTACCATATATAGCTCTACAATATTTGTTGGATAATATTCAATGTTAAAAAGAACGTCACATGACATTTTTATGCTTCTAATTTATTGTGTTAGTAAACTATAACAACAAATGTATGTGTAACATGTATTATAAACATATTTTTGACAGTCGATGGATGTGTTTAGGTCCTAATCCTATATTATGACCATTATTTTGTAAGGGTAATTCATGAGATGGAATCGCAACTTGTAGAAAATACAAAATATGTGACTGTATAATAAATTTTAATAATAATTATGTAGATATATGTATATTTACAATATTGTTTAGCAGACCCAAATAAAACTGTTGAATATTATCACTGGTAGGAAGTCTGTCTTGTGAATGATGCCACAGTATATGGCAGCTAGACACAGCATATATGTATTTATTAATATAATTATATATCTAATCAGGTAAAATAGTGACTTGTTCATCGGCAACCTATGCCTATGGGAAACGTTTTTTATTATCTGCAAACCAAGCATGGCTTCACTCAACAAAAGAAACGAGCTGGTATCAAAGTGCAGACACGCAAAAAAAATTCTTTTAAGAACTGAACACTGAACATTCCTAGTCTTGTACACCATTGTATTAGACGCATCCAAAGCGACACGCCAATTTAGCAACGCAATGAAAGTATAGATGTATTGTTCCATTTCCCATGCACATCTTCATGTATTGTAATTTCCTGACAGTTGCCTGAAGATCGTGTTGCTCGACGCAACGCGTGAAACTCAGAGTAGTAAAATGTTTGTTCAAATTTGACTTCTTCTTAGATTATTAGATTTGAATATAAAGTAAAGGTGAGGGCTGGCAACTTCTCACTTTTCCATAGATTTATATAACGTTTCGACCATTCGGTCTTCTTCAGTTAGATTTAAAAAATTATATAAAAATTTAAAATCAATTTTTTGACGATTTTAACTTTTTAAATTTGTAAAATTTTTAAATGTAGCTAAAGAAGACTGAATGGTGGAAATGTTTTATAAATCTATCGAATGTTCAGTGAGACGTTGCCAGCCCTCATCTTTACTAATTTATATTCAATTCTACATTACAAGAGAGCTGAGAAGACATTGTTCAGAAACCAACATATATTCCACATATATATAATGTATATATATATTCATATATACAGTACGTGAAGAAATTAATAGCTGTTATATGGTATAAGTTAGGAACATTTTGCATACATTTTACAATACATCAATTTTGTATATTTATTTCCCCAGACAAACTCCATTACAGTTCTTGGCAGACAAATGTTCGTGAATTATTCAAAGAGCCAAGAAATTAAAAGGTAAAGTTCATTGTTTTGAACATTATATTGAACTTCGGCCAATGCTGCAATTACAAGGTGGCCCACAAAGCCACAGACTCAGAGCTCAGAACCTTTAGAACTTTTGGAACGAATGTTATTTGGGGAAGCATACAGAATAAGATGGTTATTCAGATTTATAATTATTATAATTGTTTTGATTGGATGTTTGTTTTATTTTTGTGTCAGTACTATTATTGGCGTATAGTTTATTGTTTTTGTCTCATGTTTGTGCTTTTCATCTCTTAGACAATACTTTAAATAAATAATTAACTGTACTCAGCTGTCACATGTAAGTTTGCTAGTTTCTGGTGATTTGAGTTAGTCTGTACTTGTTGTTTGTATGTGTCCTCATCTCATGAAAAAAATATATTGTGCATGTATGCACCTGCAGGCTATATTTGTCATCTGTCAGTACATACATGTACAACAGTCCAAATTCCATATTAGAAAAAAATATTTAATTGAAGAATTTTATTTACTAAATTCACACAGATCTGTCCAAATACTGTCAGCTGATACAGAGTAATGATGTTCCTATCAATGTTTGGTCTGGGAGATGTGGGGGTGGGTACTGGCAATAAACAAATAATTATTTTGACACTATTCCATCTCCCCAGGGTGGGGAATTGACCCCAAATCAATTTGTGGGTACTATTTTTGTATGCTTCTCCTATAAATTTGACAAGAATATATTGCCCACCCTTGCGCATTTGACAACAATTTCAGGTTTGAGATAGAATCTTTGTCACTTGAATGCAACTCTGCTGCACCCCTCCCCCCCCTGTGTCCTGGCCTTAATATTCCTAAGTATGTTATTGATACCAAAGTTGAACTCAAGGTGTTTTTTTCCTGAGTTTGTTCACTACAAAATATAAATTGAAAGTTTACAGATATCTGCAATAATTGTATGTGTTGATGAAGTTTTCTTCAAATTTAAAAAATGTCTTTCTTAATGTGAATTTTTGTTGTTGTTACGTTTTAGGGACAAAGTCCTGAATGGGGACAGTCCCAGCCCTGCATCAGAGGCAAGCAATATTTTGCTTCTGACAATAATCAACCCTCTCCATCCAATAAATGTGGTGAGTTGCAGATTTTATTTACTTGATGTCATCTATGGATACAGTAGCTGGCTCTGTCAATATGTACAGTAGCTGTGTGGTTTGTCTGTAACTTATTTTCAATCTGTAATGATATTGTTACAGCATTCACTTAGCTGTATTTACACAATGACCAGACCTTTGTGCTCCCCTGGCAGATTGTATTTGTGTTTGTGAATACATGCAGGTCCTACTTTCTGGCCATCTATGGGTTTGTATGCCGGATTATATGTAGTTCATGTTCCATTGTTTTCCTCTTGGTCTGTCTGTCTACTACAGGTCTCATTGTCTGTCTAGATACAGGTCCGTCTGTCTACTACAGGTCTCATTGTCTGTCTAGATACAGGTCTGTCTGTCTACTACAGGTCTCTTTGCCTGTCTAGATACAGGTCTGTCTGTCTACTACAGGTCTCATTGTCTGTTCAGATACAGGTCTGTCTGTCTACTACAGGTCTCTTTGCCTGTCTAGATACAGGTCTGTCTGTCTACTACAGGTCTCAT
>JANVCJ010082187.1:0-11163 GCA_026413505.1 Epizoanthus ramosus | reverse complement strand
TAAGTTCAGCTTTTTGCCCAGGGCAATTAGACTCTGGAACAGTCTCCCAAATTCTTTGATTAACAGTAACAACGTAGGGGCTTTTGAGGCTACAATCAGAGAAATGCAAGTTTCTTTTTTTCCCACGCACTGTGCAAACATATGTTGTATTATTATAGGTCGCACAATATATTTTAAAAAGTGAAGTGCTGTGAAGCCAAAAGATGCAATCTGTGCCTTGCTGAAAAACTCTGTATTCTATCAGCCCCCAAGAACAGTCTGGTAAACAAAAGATTCGGTCTGAAATGTCTTTGACCAAAATCAAAATTCCATTACTTGCTCCAGGATTTAGCTAGGATTTTGTTGCAGCCGAAACCAACTGCAGTAGTATTGCAAGATTTATAGGGAATATTTTGTTTGTCTATTTGTACAATTCACAATTGTACTCGACGATCTAAGAACGACGGATTAAGCAACAGATCAACAACACTGGATTCAATCGTATTTTAATAAATTTGCAAAAATATCTTACTCTATAATTCAATTCATCTGTTACAATGGTGCTGTGTAACATGGGAGATGATCGTGTCTCAACACAACACGTCTGCTTCACACTTGGCTTCCTTACTACTACCAACAGCACATGCAGTTACCAATAATAACAACAATGAATACTAGAAATTGAAATTCATTTACTATAGCGTCAAATGGAACTGGAAATGGTTAATTAAGTACGTAGTTTCAGTTCCAACATTAGATCCCCGATGTACTGGTGCTGAAATTCAAATAATTGTCCCCAACCAATCAGACATGAAATAATACTAAGAATGTTTCTACATGTACCTCGACAACTTAGTGAAGCAAGCAATGCCTTTGTTAGTACATTTTCCGTTAAAATTTGGGAAATATCGCTCGCCACAAAATCGCAAAATTGCTCCAGAGATACCGAGATACTCCTGAGCTCCAGTGTTCATCAACTGCTGCAGCAGTTTGGAGCTCAACATGGCGGAGACAATGCTACTAGTTGGCCCACACACGAAATCTTATACATTACATGAAAGCATTGGCATGTCTCAGCACAGTAACACACAAATCTCTGAGCTCAGTAACCGCGGGGGTGTTGGACAAGACCAGCTCGTGGCACCACCCCTGGTTCGCTACAATTAGCCATCGTAAAGACGGCTGTCGTGTTACTGGACTGTGACGCGTCTCTGGCTGGGAATAATCTCGAACGATGTGCTTGGATGAATACTTCGTAATTGAGTTGCAAGTCAACAAATTCAAACACGAGGGTCAAGATATTCTAACGCATCCAGACAGGAACTTGTCCTAACCAACCGTGATAAATACCTATTACAGTGAGTTACAGAGGGTTGTTACTGTACGGCACGAAAATTCGAAATTTTATACGGTAGTTGCAAAGAAGCTGAGTGACATCATAATTCTTTGTACTAAACTCTGAAAGAGAATGGTTACAGTTGACTGTGAAGAATATCATGGTTTGCTAGTAATGCTGTACGGTCAGTGCACAAACTGGACACACACCAATGAACGAATCTTCTTTACAGTGCAGAAACAGCAATTGTATGCACAGTAATTTCGTGCCATACAGAGGAGTGTGCAAATTCTGCGTAATTGTTTCGATAATGCTTGCAATACTTAGGCACTTGATTTGGCCTGTAAATAAGTAGTCTTCTATTACACTATATGTACGTTACGTACAAAATCAATTAATCGATGCCTTAAATAACACACAGACGCTTTCCTATCACGAACGATTCACGCAGTACAGGTTCAGGTGCATTCTTGGGTCAGTATGCCAAGCAGTGTCTGTCTGTGTCTCTGTACCAGTCCTCTCTCTTCCCTGCAAGGTAGCGAGATGCAAACCAGTCGTGTCAGCATGGGACGATCGTGGATGCATGATGGTTCCATTTTGGTTTGCAGATGCTGTTTTGCCTGATGTGAAATCTCTCTTCAGTGCGCCGAGCAGCTCAGTTGACGAAACTGCTCACTTGGCTTCTCTACAAGTCACATTTCTTCCCTCGTGACGACTCCGGTGTCCTTTGGAAGAGCTTCCACATCTGTTCTCAGCTCTCTTATGAATTTCCACCAGCTTGGGATGAATATAGCCAGGCAGAGGTCTCTCGCATGGGTCTCCATTCCAGCATTTCTCCATCAGCCCCCAGCACTCGTCATCAAAGTTGGACAGCCTTTCTGGCCTGACTCCCTTGCGAACCGAGTTCCACAGATGGTCTTTGCTCGCACATTGCTCAAACGCCAGAGGAAGACGAACAGTGCCTGCACAGATGTACCAGAACAAAATGCCAAAGGCATACATGTCCACACTGTTGTCATAGCGACCTGAAAACAGTTCTGGTGCCATGTGGATCGGTGTACCAACAATGGAGCCAGACATCATGGCCTCAGGCTTGCAGAAACCCAGGTCGGTAATCTTGCCTCTATTCTTGGAATCAAGCTAAACGAAGACAAAATGGGAGTTTGAAAGTTGACAACAAAGTCAATGAATATCTAAGTACTATTTTTTGCGATTTTTTTCCCTAAAACTCTTCCCCAAACCATAATTAAACAGTCGACCCCATATACTAGTTTCCATGCTTTTCTTGTAAAAGAGGTTGGGAGATTTAGCAGTTCATATTTGAGTACTCGTTTTTGACAAGATAAAAAAAGCAAAAAATAAAACAAAGCTAAAGAAAAACAGCAAGAAAGCAAGGGAAAGGAGAATGAAAACTTCAGTCAAAAACTATACACAGAAATTGCAAGGAAATCACTCTTTCATCTCCCCATGATATTAAATGGTTCATCCCTAATGAAAAATTAGCAAGACCGCAGTTGTCATGTAAAATTCAAATGTGTAGAGTACCGATGCTACTCCTATAATTATTAATAAAGAAACTCTTAGAGGGTTGAAAGAACAAAAGGTGAACTAACCAATACATTCTTTAACTTGATGTCTCTGTGCACCAGTCCCTGACTGTGCAAGAACCGAATTCCCTCAACTACATCAATGGCAATTTGAATCCTTGACCTGAAGCTTAGCCCTGCCTTGATGCCCTGGTACAGATCGCGCTGTAGACGGTCCATCACCAGCAGCACAGCTGGAGATGAGCCACCGCCATATGAGTAATCTATAACTGATCCAACCAGAGACACAACTCTCTCGTGTCTGGGCAGCGTTCTGCAAATAGCATGTACATGTATATCAGCTTCATCTTAGCACAGTATTCAGGTACTTATAAAGTTACTTTCTTATGAAGCCCTGGCATGGTTTATGGCACATGATTAGCTGTTTCTACATTTTTTTCTTTTACACAAAACTCTCTTCTGTTATAAAACTGCAGCTATCAACCAACCAGAAAGCATGTTGCAGCAAAATTGCAGGCCCCGATCCTGCTGGTACAGTGGAACCCCGATATAACGATCTTCGATACAACGATAACCCCAATATAACGATGTGAATCTGGTGCAACAAACGTAAAATTGTTCCCGATATAACGATATTATTAGTTCATAGTCCCCAAAGTGCTAACACAAGATATCAACAACAAAGATTTATTGAATTGCAGTAATCGATTATTATTCAACTATTCTGTCAACAGCTCTTTACGATGATATATGAGTTCTAAGCCGCCTCTTTATCCACTTTGGACTTTGTCCTCTTTAGCTTTCTCCTCCTCGCCAGTCAATAGTTCCTTTAGTCTCATTATCGTCGACTCCTTCTTGTGATTAAACATATAAGTTGCAGGCATTTCAAGGCCAATCCTTTTGTTCCTTCGCTTTCCTGTAACTTCTACGTAAATCTACCCTCCATGTTTTAAGAAAAAGTGAAAGATCCGCGACAGTGTTAGTGGCACATGACCGACGACGACTTGTTTGCACTTTCTTTTGCCCTCCTTGCATTTTATGGCAACAAAATGAGTGTCGTGAGGATTATTCGGCTCATGCTGTGACAAAAAGTTTACCCCGATATAACGATATTTTCGGCTATTTTATGGTTATATCGTTGTATCGGGAGTTTCAATATAACGATATAATTTTACTGAGCTTCCTTGGCATATCGTTATATTGGGGTTCCACTGTAGTAAAATAGGAAATAGAAAACTTATGAATAGATTTAGAAAAATCCATGGGTGTGGCAAATTTTAAAAAAAACTGCAAAAAAACCATGTAAAGCTTTGGAGGAAATATTAAAAACACTGAAATTAAGCTACATGTAGAAAAAATGGAGGGGTCAATTTGAGCCCCTCCCCCAATGCTTTCTAGGGTTAAAATACTCTAATTCTTGCCTCAGAATGCAGGAAATGCATTCTGTGAGGTGCAAATTTTAAAATTCTCCTGAGGGAAGAGGGGGGGGGGAGCATGCCCACAGATCCCCTAGAGGTTCTTGCCTTTGGTGCAAGTAGTATCCTCTCTGCCTACTACTGAAGTTTTGCTGCACTACTCTGATTCTTATTGAAAACCCTGTCCTGAGCTGGCCTTGAACTAGATGGGGATCACATGGTCTGCATCCAGAACAGAGTAGAGACTAAGCTCTAACTCAGGATCCTGGTCTAAGCAAAAACCTACGGCAGATGCAAAGGAAAAAGGACCGCAACCTACCCAGTGTAATAGAATTCCAAAGCCAAATCATTCCAATGCTTATCATCTGGTGGTACAACCGACTTGATTGCACATGGGTGATGCCCTGCCCATCGATCACAGGCATACACAACGCCGTATTGACCACGACCAACCTCACGTCCCATCTGTGGCATTCCATACAGGACCACATCCCTCAATGATGTACTCTCAAGGGCCAAACGTGCAATCTTGGGGGCATGCTGCTTTCTCACCCTCATCCGTTGCTCTTCAGTTCTCTCAAGTCGCCCAGAGTGGTGAGCTTCCAGAAATCTCAAGTGAGATGAGAATGCTTCATGAGACTTCACTAGTCTCATCTTGAACTGACTGCAGATGTTCTTAGCAAGGCGAGTCTCACTTAGCGTGGCTAGCATGTCCGATGCCACTTTCCGTTTCCATGCAATGTCAACTCTGGGTGGAGCCTGGCCTGGAAGTGTCTGTAGAGTCTGTTTCATTTTTTCCCACAGTAGCCTGGCCAGTGATGAGCTGGCACGCACTGTAACTTGCACCTGGTAAGCTGCATCTAACACCTGAAAGTAGAGTGACTCAATCTGAAGAGCTTCCTCACTGTTACATGTATTTATTTGTCCGTAACAGTCAATAATTTGAATTTCTCCCTCTTGGAAGTGCTTTACTCATTATTTCTTGTAATTCTACCTCCGATAAAGCTATTATAACTCTTTCTCCCACCTGTTCATTTCTTACTAATTCACTTCTGGGAATTTGAACTACATACATGTACAGATACCACAACCAAAATACCACACCAAAATTGATGTCAGTGGTTGTTACAGATTACAAGCTACTCAACATTTCTGCTGAGAATCCAGTTTATATCTGGCTAGTTCCAATATCTAATAGTGGTACCTGTAAGTACTTAAATCAACAGCTACTTGTAGGTTTCTTTTGTACAATACATCGATACGAGGAAGTGTTTGACAAAAGCATTTCAAAATAATTTGCTGAGATGACAAATCAAAAGACTAGACAATTTACTCAAAACAAATAGTCGAAAATTTGATCAGTTTTACAAAAAGATTTACTAAACACAAAAAATTTACAAAGAAAAGGTATCACATTTAACTGGGGTCAGCCGAAGCAAAATAAACTAGAAAAAATTATGTAACTATTTGGTTCTGACAGACGTACCCAGGAGATGTACTCATTCTTGCTGCAAAAGTTGGTTTGTGAAGCAGAGCAGTTTGACACTTTAGCAATCTCCGTCAGTCAAGATGTTGACCAAGAGTCTGTTATTCCGACACTGAGTTGGGGGACTGAATGTGATCAGTCAATATCGTACAAGAGCAAGGCATTTGTTGACATTAGACAGTATTTTTACGAAGACTAGATTTGTAGTAATATTACTAGTTTTAAGAGTTTAGAAATTGACTTACATGTAAGTTACAATTATATCTAAACTTATAATAGAAAACAAGAAAATATATCAAAATAAGTTAGGAACAAATGTGACATAAACATTTTTTCTGATCATCTGTCACTCAAAATATGGTTGCAAATGGAACAAGTTAACTCACTCAGCCCAGAGATATTTCAATCAATTCATAATCACATATTAATATGTTTTGTCATTGGTGATGTGACTTGTGGCATCCTGTTCTAGACTAAACAACTTCATTCAGTTGCAAGCACAGTTCCAATGTGTACTAACCTGGCTCAGAGCAACTGTCGCTGCACCATCATTTCCCGACTCCTTGTCAAACTTCTCCAAACTCTCCAGACACCTGTGTAATGTTCCCACATAGCTGTCTCTCAAGTGTTCTACAGAACTAATCATGTTTCTAGCAACCGATGTGTTAATCCTGTTCATAACTAATTCTTGAATCACTGTTGTGCAATACTCAAGATCCTTTGACCGTACAAGTTCTTCATCTGCTGTTAGCTCAACATTCTCAAATTGTAGTGTCTCAACTTCACTGAGGATTTTTGGTTGAAGAGATGTGATTGTCTCATGAATAACGTCTCTGATTTCATCTTGCTTTCTGTTTGCACTGTCCATTAAAGCATCAAACAGCTCTTCTTCCCGCTCTCTAGCAAACTCGATCCTTCGTGGTGTAATGATCATATCCCTAGCCATATCAAATGCTGTTGTAATAAACATCCCTAAGACTTGAACGTGTGCATCATTCAACACTGTTGCTGCAGTAACCAAGTGATATTGTAATACTTGCCTCACAAACAGCAAGAAGCACGGAAAAAGAGAGAAGTCTTCAATTAAAGTAGACTTTGGTTTTACAGATTCTACAATCTCTTGAGCAGTTCTTTCATCATTTGTTTCCGGCTCCTTGTTCTCATCTTCCAGTTCTGGAGAAAGAAAACCAACTTCACAAAGCTGTTCAAAGATCCTTGTCCTTGCTTCTGTAAACTCGCCAACAACCTGATCTCTGGCATATTCTGTCAAGGAATCTGATAGTTGAGGTTTCTGTCTGTTGCATCTAACAAAAAAGACTGCAAGATCAGGAACAAGAGCTTTCACCTGGACAAGTTCATTCTTATCCTGACAAAACAGAGAATAAGAAGACAATTATTACTCAATAATATCAATGATACCTAATTTCAAATTATAGGACGGTGTATCATGATCAATTCCAAATGCAACAAGTACAGAGACATGAATACAGTGTAACAAGATATTTTAAAATATTCCAGAGGATATGTGTCCCATATTTAATTAATATTATAAGATGGTAATTAGCAAAATAATAAAGACTTAATAGAAAGTATATATAATGTTCTATTATTATGTACATGTACATATATGAGTGAAATAAAAGACACAACAAAGAAATTACATTATATATATATATATATATATATATACATACATGTATGAAATAATTATAATTATATGATTGAACCATTTTATTTCTAGTATTATGAAAAGCAACATGACATACATGTATACGTGTAACTGCATGTCACATTGGCTCTAACACAAAATATACCAAACACTATCAAGTTTGGACTTGTGCATATGTACATGATGTATACACATTAATGCTTTAACATGCAACAGTCTCTGTCTAGGCCAAAATATTGGGTACCATAATTACTGATATATGTTAACCCTTTCAGCCCCTAGAACAATAGCTGTCAATTCTTCAACCCCTATCCACACAATTTTACTTTATTTTTTTTCATTTTCATGTGCCACTGCCACAGAGATGAAATTTAATAATAATAAATTACTTGGCATTAATTATCATACAAAGAAAGCATTGAGCATCATAAACACTGTTATTGCATTACTTGACAATGTATGGTTGAGTTCCTCCTTGTCAAATCTGGGCTCATTTTGCTCATTATTTCTAGAGTACTGCAGCAACTTGGATTTAGAGAAACTAAAGAAATAATGGGCAGAACAGCCCCAGATTCAGGTCACACTTAATTCAGAACTGAGCTCTGTTGTGTATTGTATTCCACGATTTTGTTATATTTGCAGTATATGTTTGTTTTGTGTTGGCGTATGTGACAAACGTGACTGCGCCATGTATTTTCCACATAAAAAGTCTCTTAGTCTCTTATTTCTGCTCGTGAACCATTATATAGACAACTTATAAACCTAGTCTCAGGAGTGCTCGATACAAAAACATGCAGAGCGTAATACAATATAAAATGGAAAAAATAACAGTAACTTGAGTTTCACGCACTACATGACTTTGTACATGTAAGTGCTCATCAGACTTACAGTTTGAGATGTTGGGTTTAAATTGAAGGCTCAGGATCAATGATGATTGTAATGGTCTGGTTTCTGATTGGCTGCATAGTACTTATTTTCGTTACAACATTTAGTGATTAATTCGGATCTTTTATTAAGCAGTATGGACTAACTTATAGTTTGGGTAACCTGCACTGGCAACAGCTATTGTTTGCTGACTTCTAATACGTCACCTTTCCTTTCAAAGATTGTGTTTTTAACATTGCGATAATTTTGACCCCATGGAATATTCATCAGCATTATATTATGTGATTCAGGACATATTGTATCACACAATATTTAACTGAACTTTTCATCTGCAGGATACAGATACCGATACAGATATATCAGGTGCTCCCCATCAGGCTTAAATGTAGTTAGCTGTTTATATGCAATACCAGGGTTCAGCAGTTGAAGAATCTGATCAGATCGTTGTATGCAGTTCAAAACAGTTCTATCTGAGATGATGAGGATTAAAATAATTACCAATAAATTGTAAAGTTTGTTCACTGTGTCTGTGCATATCCAACCCTTAACCTCTGACCCCCTAAATTCTTGGCAGCACTATTATACAAGAAAGTTTGGGAAATCCTAGGCAATTCTATTCAAACTAAATAATAAAGGCAATTTACCAACATATAGAATGTCAATGAACAAATTGTTAGAACACAAAATTTCTGTACAACGGCTCTTTGAAATATAAACAAAAGACCAGTGTCCAAAGTGAACTACCACTGGATCTCAGCCAAACAATTCTCCTTTTCTCGTCCCAACAAAAACAAATTTTGATCAGGCATGATATTATATTTAGAACTCGTATCATCTTATGGCTTTCATTTTATGTACCTAAATAGGAAAACAAAGTCCTGAATTAATGTGATTTAAATTGCCAAGAGATTTTAACTCGCAGCAATGAAATCTGCATAATGGTAATCAGAATAAACAAAACTATATTTAATATTATCACGTGGCAACTGAATGGTTGTACTTTTCACAACACACTTTATCTTCTTAACTGTTAAATTAGCACGTAAAAATTTCAAATATGGTCCAATATTAGAACAAAGTCCAAGAACCGAACACAGAAAAACAATTACTCGAAGCCATATTCAGTCACGTTAGAAACACGCAATATTAATATAAATCTCAAAACTGAAAGCTACATGTAGAAGCAAAAGCATTTCAACTGCAACTCATACCTTGTCAGTTAATGTGTCGTGTTCAATAGCATACAACACAATTGGTAGCACATCTTCACAGCAAGCTTGGAAAATGTTCTTCACATCTCCTTCATTGTTACTTGGGGAACAAACGACCTCTGCTCCAGCCCGAAGCAGAGCGTGATTGAGCGAAACTTCGGCCACTGCCGAAGCAAGTGCTGGATCAGTTTTCTCGCTCCCTTTTAGTTCGAGATCTCCCCGAGGAACGCACTCCCAAGATCCCTCGTATGCATCCAAAGCCGCTGCAAGCTCAAAGCTGTTCGGAAGAACTAGGCTAACATTCGAAACCTTGCCATACTTGATTCGAATCATGCGCCAGGACGTTTGACTGTCCAGTTCTTCCACGGCTGGCAACACGGGTTCTCCGAGCAATTCGTTTATAACGCAAACCTTTGCATAGCAAGTTTGCCCCACCACGATAATGGTAGCAGGTTTATCGCACACTCGAGACAAGGACTGGTAGTCGTCTTCGGGTAGATAAGCTGTCAAAATATCTTTGCTAAACTGACCGGACTGCTGAATCTCGTAGAAAGATCTGTTCGTGTCTTTCTTTATCTGCTTTAGAAGACGTGTGTGCTCCTGAAACTTGCCAATCTCGTACGGCAGATTCGCCGACATATTGAGACAAAATATCAGGGAGGAATCTCGCACAATTCCTTCTTGCACATGCCACTAAACTAGCCTCAACAAAGACCAATTCCGTGAACAAGCTCGACACCAATGATGACAACAGTTTTGAAGAAATTGCGAGATACAAGTAAATTGAGCAATACGAACAAGAAAAACACGGTTTCCCTTCCTAATTTGGTCTGCATGACCAAATATAGGGCTTATACCCAGTCCCTCTATATCTGCAACTTAGTGCGGAGGCGTATGTGACAAACGTGACTGCTCCAACTGCGCCGAGCTGCGCAGCCGCAGCGCATTTCCTGCGCGGTGAACTGGCGCACGATTATTAATTATGATGCGCACCACTCGTTATAATATACCTTATAATATTTGAGTGTGAACATCAGTATTCAATAGTTATTTTTCCTCTAAAGAACAAATGAAAATTACATGAGTATATATATGACTCGTGTGCAAGGCAATCCGCCAGCCACAACACGCATTGTTGCTGTGATCCTACAAACTTTTGGGACGTGACCGAAACCCTCCAGTGTTTACTCAATTACTGTTAGGAAAGGTGATCTGCCTTCCCTATATAAAGATTAAAGGTGCATCCAAGCACGTCCTCTTACAGGATCCCTAACAAACTTATATCATAAATAATAATAATCCAACACCGACACTACTCAGCATTCTTTCCTGCTCCATTTCCTCGTTCTCTTCCAGGTTTTATTATTTCATAATATTTCCCATAACTGCTGGCTTCCAATAACATCTATAGGTAAGGGAGAAAGCGCCTCCTATACTATCGGCTGTACCAAACATACTACAAATGAGTAAAAGAAAAAAGGTTAGCTTGTTGGGGGTACTCCCATACATTGGCTATACGGGTATGTTCCGCCAAACGGGGTATCAATTTTAGGGTTTTATCTTAGAACGGGGTATCATTTCCTGTAAAATTTTGATCCACGTTTCTGTTGCTTCTTTTATAATCAACAGTTATTT
>JANVCJ010082176.1:0-11166 GCA_026413505.1 Epizoanthus ramosus | reverse complement strand
ACTCACTCACTCACTCACTCACTCACTCACTCACTCACTCACTCACTCACACACACACACACACACACACACACACACACAAACACACACACACCTACCCACTCACTCACTCACTCACTCACTCACTCACTCACCCACCCACCCACTCACTCACCCTCCCACTCACTCACTGACTCACTCAGTCATTTACTTTCATGCTCGCTCGTCTACTTATAATTTAATGACATTTCTGGTTACTGGCTCTCCTTTTGTAAATTTACGTAAACTTCCTGCTGTTTGTGTCGTGATACTTTCCCTTTAAAGTCGTGCTAAACATGTGCTAAGCTATCAATGTCTTGCATTGTACGCTAGATAGTTTAATAACCTTTTTGTCTATACCCTGTCTTATGATTTAATGAAATTGGATTTATAAATAGCTGAAAAATATTATTTATTACTTTATGTACTCACCTCTTGAAAACGATTTCTTTTGACTACTTCATATTAGACCTACAGCAAGTGGGAGAACGCCATTGTTCCAGATATCAAAATAACAATGACGATGCGCAGGAGGACATATTATTACGTCATGAACCTAATCTTACCGTGTACGCTGATCGCCTGCACTATATTTCTGGAGTTCATTCTCCCAGCGGAATCTGGAGAGCGAGTAGGACTGGGGATCACTATTCTATTATCAATGGCTGTATTTCAGGAGCTCACGTCAGAAAAGCTTCCGTCCAGCTCCGAACACTATCCACTCCTAGGTAAACAATTAGAAATTGTTTCTCCTTATCTCTGTGTGCAAACACGTGTGTGTCAGTCTTTAGCTTTTCAGTATCAGAGTCCACGTCCTTTTTAGTGACTACGGTTATATTTGTATTCATGTTCGTATTTTTCGTGTTCGTGTTCGTGTTCGTGTTCGTGTTCGTGTTCGTGTTCGTGTTCGTGCTCGCGCTCGTGTTCGTGTTCATGCTCGTGCTCGTGTTCGTGTTTGTTTGTTTGTTTGTGTGTGTGTGTGCGTGTGTTCGTGTTCGTGCACGTGCTCGTGCTCGTGTTCGTGTTCGTGTTTGTAAATTACCTCTGAAAAACCCTGAAGGTAGAGTTAATAAAGCATTTACATTTACAATTTGTTTGTTTGTTTGTTTGTTTGTGTGTGTGTGTGCGTGTGTTCGTGTTCGTGCACGTGCTCGTGTTTCTGCCTGCGTCTACTGTCTGCGTGTTTGCTAATGTCTATGTCTACGCTTGTGTCTACGCCTAAGTCTAAGTCTGTGCCTATCTATTCGTCTCAGTCTACGTTTAATAGAGAGTTTAAGCATCATGCAAATTCCTCTCGCGAATGACAAGCGGAGGTCTCAATGACGTCATTTTCAGCTCGTTTACTGTTCTGTGTCTCCCGCTTTCTCGGCGAGGAGATGTGTTCTGACTTTGGACAGCACCGCGTTTACGTGAAGCTTCAACCAAACAAAATGGCGGACCTGCAGTAAACAGCAGACGGCTACCTAACATTTCATGTTCGCAGTATACGCGATGCTTTTAAAACTTCTATTAGTCAAAGTCTACGTCTATGTCTAGGTCAATTGTCAACGTCTACGTGTAAGCTTAAGTCCAAGTCTGTCTATGTCCAGGTCTACGTCTACGTCTAAGTCTTTCTGTCTTTGTCTACGTCTTAAGTCTATGTCTGTTTAAGTCTAAGTCTATGCGGTCTATACCTGTGTCACTGTTACTGTCGCGGTATGTGTTTATGTTTATGTTCACGTCATGTCTGTGTTGGACTTGTGGGTGTTATCGTCTCTGGACATGTCTAGGTGCAGGCCACGTTGGTGTCTGTATCGCCGTATCTGTGTCTGTGTTAGTCGGCGTCAAGTTAGTTTTGTGTTTTGCAGCCGGAAGACTTGTAGTTGTCCAGTATAACATTGTTGATAATTACATTTCATGTTACTCGTTGAACTAACTCTTCTTTCTCCCAGCTATGTACTACTCGGTGTCAATCATGGAGATAGGAACCGCTCTAGCCGCTACATGTGTTATTCTGAACTTTTATCACCGGAAGACAAAAATGCCACGATGGTTTAAAACATTAGTTTTGGGATGGCTCGCACCCTTAGTGCGCTTCAAGTGCAGCTGTTGTCGTAGGAACAGGTCCAATGAAACCATCTCGGAAGGAGTCACAATGAAAATGCTTCAGACAAAGCCTTCGGATCGCAAACGAAGCGATGCATATGACCTTGATAGAGATTCGATTGAGTACGAGATGGATTACTCAGAGGAGATTAATGGGAGGCAAGAACGAGATCAAATGGTACAAAACGGAGGGGTTCTACCAAACGGGAGCCACCGGAGGCGACCCAGTAAAAGGGTGCGTAATAGAGAGGGTTCTTTGGAGACCGCCGAGCTAAATGATGGAGGATACAAGGTGTACGAAGAAAATCATGAGGAAATCTGGAGAAAGGAATGGCAAGATGCGGCTCGAGTGCTGGATCGGGTTCTCCTCGGTGTGGCTATGTTTATTGGGACACTTTCAGCAATGGCGATTTTCTTACAGTCGCCTCGAATACGAGAACTGCTTACGCCTTGATGCAGACATTCAGGACGACACACCTGTTGCGAGTTATGTGTGTGATTGGATAGAAAGTAGTTTCTGGAGCTGATATTTTGAAGATCATCGCGAAGCTCAGTAGTCTGCGTTGCCTGGATGCCCTACAGAAGCAATAATGAGATAGTGACTTGAGATTTCTGCGCTCCAGACGCCCATTGAGTGCCGCTGAATGCTTTGCTAAACGTGGCAAGTTTCCGATTGAAACTTCGGAATATAACTGCGTTTCCGCTTAGTATCAGCTAGTATTTCTTGAATCGTAGCTTGGCAGTTTGACTTTTGCATTCTCTACAGATATAAGCGGAAATAGCGTTTATTTTTATCCGTAGGCATTTAATCGGGTTTGCGCGGTTTGTTTGGGGAAATTTGGTACATTTTTTCTTCGTGCATACTTTATTTTGAGCATCAATTAATAATGCATGCAGGTACCACGCCCAGTAAAATATTTTTCTGGTGCGTAAATGATACCACGAAGTAGATAACGGTTTTCAAGTCTTCTGCTTCTTCAGTTACTCATCAGTATACGTTTTGACATACAGTCGGGTTTTCTTGAATAGCGGGCCTAGATTTTATTTAACCCCAATAAAAGTATATCTTTTTAAAGCGTAATAAATGTTCAGTGTAGAAAACAATCAACATTTGCAAAAGCTCTCTGTTTCAGAAAGAATAGTTCTCAAACGCGGCGTTTATAAAACTCATAAATTTGAAAACGTTTTAAAGCTCATCCAAAATTTCGCGATTTTCAATTTGATTTTTCATTGTTGCATTTGTAATGGCCAGTGGAAAGGATCTAGGAACAACTAAATATCGGACAATGTTTTATTTTCAGTCCAGATATCAACATTTTTCTGTTATCATCCTCATCATCATCATCCTTATCATTATTATTATTATTATTATTATTATCATGATATTTCCATTACGCTTACGATTATCATTGGTATTTCCATCAGTAGACATTACTATGACATTGTTGTCGCCATCATTGCAATGCCACAGTTAGAACCACTGTTACTGCCCGTGTCACTGCCTCTATCTCTGACTCTGTCTCTGTCTCTGTCTCTGACTCTGTCTCTCTGCCTCTGTCTCTGTCTCTGCCTCTGCCTCTGACTCTTCATCTGTCTCTGTCTCTGTCTATCTCTGCCTCTGTCTCTGTCTCTGTCTCTGCCTCTGACTCTTCATCTGTCTCTGTCTATCTCTGCCTCTTCATCTGTCTCTGCAGCTGCCTCTGACTCTGTCTCTTCCTCTGTCTCTGCCTCTGCCTCTGCCTATGTCTCCGTCACTGCTTCTGTCACTGTCATTGCCATTTGCCCTCCCGTTGCTATTGCACTCGAGCTTTCTACTACAATTGTGCATTGTTTAATATTTCGTGATTACATTTATACAAGTCCATGCATATGATTATTCAGTTGGAAAGGTTTTAAAACGTTTATAACTTACTGCTAATTAAACGTGAAGCTATTTTTAACTCTTGTAAAGGTATTGAAAAAATGTTTTCACAGAATTAAACTGAAATATAAAGCCAGTTAAGAAAATAGTATAGAATCTAACTCCATTTCAGTCGCTGTCCTCTTTCAATATTGATGCAGTGAAAGTTTGTTCTCGCTCAAAGAAAAATGCTATTTTGAAAAATCTATGTGCTAAAGGTTTTCAAGAAACAGCCGGTTAAACAAATATAATAGAGGATAAGTTTGCCCGTATATGTCAATTGCTGTTTTCTTTAAATGTAGAACCAGTTGTAGAAATGTAAAAACAGTGTACCCATTGTATGAAAAACAAAGCTTTAATATTTTCCTGTGTTTAGCCAGGATTAAATCCTTGCGCTTTCATTTCAGAAATTTGAGGGACATTCGCATGCAATCAGTCTCTCAGGGTCGTATTTTACGGTCACCTAATTGAATAACAAATTATGATTGGTCCATAAGTGTTCGAAGATACACCTTCTTAATATATGATTCTAGCAAGTAATTAGTGCGTGTTATGTCCGTCCAACTCCAGTTAATTAACGTTGCTAATTCCACTGTCACATGACGTCACAAGCTAGAGCCAACCTTATTTTCGTGGTTGGCTACAATTTTTCTGAAATTAAATCATTCTTGATGCAATAAACAGATAAATACGTCAGATAAATGAAAATGACGAGAAATGACTCAGTTCTTTGTCCGTATTATTAACTTAGGACTATCCTACCTGACTGCTGAAAATCTTCTACCTGTGCGAGTTCCCTTAAAACTAGCCTAAAGTCACTCCCAGCACTGCGATAGACTGAAAAAAACAAATTCCAACCTGACAATATCAGAACTTGCAAACTTATCTGTCCAATGTACTGGTTCTGGGCGGCGGGGGCGGGGGCGGGGATGATTCATCAAGATTTGAAATTAATTAAATATCACAGAATTGGCCTTTGCTAAGCTATATCTATAATTTATTTGAAAAAAAACACAAGTTAAATTTAATATTTAGAAAAAAGTAAGGTATTTTACACAAGTGTCAATCATAGATATGGTTTCTATGGTAACTGGCGCACACAGCAACTATTTGGCATCGTCGGAATTCGCTGTTGTCACAGCCCGCCATGTTGCGCTTTTACACGTATAACCTCGTTTTGGTGACTAAATCAGTGAGTCAAATCCAAGATGACGGGCTGTGACAAAAGCGAATTAAGCACCAAAACGAGGCTATACGCGTAAAACAGCAACATGGCGGCCATGTGACAAAGACGAATCGTTCAGAATAATTATTTTTAAAACACATTTTTTTACAATTACATGTAAACAGTTTTATAAATTACCTTTTCGCGATGTGAGTTTATTTATATATCTTATCAAAAAAAGCAGATCGGTATAACAGACTGTGATCGGCCAAAAACTGTAATCTATTCGTACAGACGTCATAATGACGTATGCACACGCGACTGGGTCGAAAGGAACGTAACTCGAGGTTCCAACGAATCTTGCAAATCTTGGAACTTTGCTCAAGGTTTTGCCATTTTGAGCCATTTTAGAATTCCAGTTTAACAGGAAACTATAGGTAAGTAGATTTTATTATGTTAACGAAGATTGAAAGAAAGTTTCATGGTGTCTGCAGTGCTTTCCGACCAACAAATCACGAAACCGCTCGGTCGGCTGCTTTGTGACTATTCGAACAGAAAACATAAAGAAGAATTCACTCAATCTTACTCAATTTACCATAAATATCCATAAACTTGAAAAGATCTTGTATGCATTATTATCCTTTGTAATCTCCTGTGCCAATTGTGGTTTCCGACTGTGTTTTGACGTCATTCGAACAGTATAAGTTGCTGAACAGACGCACGGAATTGGCATTTACTTATTAATTTTATTTACGTACATATAAAAAATATTGTGAACAGTGATTTGAATTCGGGTCGCCACGTTTCTAATTTTACTACAACATTTTAGCGCGAAACTGAGTATCGAACGGAATTTGTAAAGCAATGCAGTACCATTTACATCTAGCGCTTTTCAGAATCTTTTGCACCTTTTTCAAAATATATACATGTAAAGCAATAGCTATGATTCATTGTACCGATTTGAACTGCTAATTAGGGTTCAGCAAAATAACACCGTTTGAACAGGTGTTGCATTTACATGGTCAATCAGAGCACAATGTCATATTACAAAAAATCGGCCCGATTGCATACATAGTTTATACATACACCTCTTTCGTGTACTAGAGCGTTCACAGTACAAAATACAGTCACTAAATCTATTTTTACGTGAGTTGCCTAGACATTGACTGAGATTTCATTACCGTCTAACACCAAATTGTCGATTTTTAGAATTGTTTGGAATTCTAAACTCCAAAAATTTGGTAATTTGTCGGTAGTGTGATAATTAGTCGAGCAATTGTGCATGAAACACAAATGATGCAAATCGCTTATAAATGCATTGATAATAAAATGCCAGTACCGCTTGAAAAACGAAATATTTTTTGCAGTTTGTTTCATATCAAGAGAAGAAACTAAACAAATCTAATTTGAAAGTTAAAAATGTAAGGAGCTATCTTAATAATAGTGATAAAACACCATTCAAAATTATTCTTGAGTTCACTAAAAGCGAAACGCATGGCCGATGTGCGAGTTCTATGTGACAACAATAACGCAAATTTGCATTTTATTGTGCGGACAGTGCAACAGAAACTTGCAATACCTTCGCCTGAAGAGAAATGCGAACTACCGTAATTAAAAGATATCAATATATTGCCACATTTTAGACGGCTAGACCGTTAGCAAAAAGTGTAAGTGTTGTAAAACATTCAATTTTATGCTCGAGAAGTTTAACTGGAAGAAAATCGACTGGTTCATTTTTTGTAGCACGTTGAAAATCCTAAATTTTAGGACAAAACATAGTTTAAAGCCCATGACTGCATTTATAAAAGTAGAACATAGTTTTATCAGTACATACTAGCAGCAGGCGGTTTGGGTACAAGCATTAAACACACGTCGAAGAAACTGTATCGGTATCCAGAATTTAAAGTATCTGCCGGTTATGATTCGAAATCTAAAACACAGCGGTCGTACAATATTTCAGTTTCCACGCCCACTTTTTCCCCTAAATTCTGATTCGCCGATTTTTCTCAAAATTTTGTCAATGTTACAATTGAGTATATTTATTTTAAAGCTGATTCTGGCTGGAAATTTGAAAAAACTGACAACTTACAATTTGTGAAAAAAGCGAGCTCTATATTTAGATATAAAGTAGTCCGATTTCACAATTTTAGTAATTCTAAATTCCTGTATAAGTTGTGTATTATTTGCGAAAAGTTCAGTCATTCAAGTAGAATAACATTTGACAAAATTATAGAGATTTATAAACATCACTAAGCGCGTCTGTAATTGGTTCGATTGAGACACCTTAAACCATACTTTTACTAAAAACAGAAAACCTAATTCAAGTAATTTGGTTAGGGGGGTACTAAAGCCAAGGTTGGGTAGGGGGTGCCGCCAAGGCTCTTAAACCCTGACCCTGTATGACAAAAAGTTGTTGAAATTCCATACCCTGTTCATGAATTTGAGTCCAAATTACACACCTTAAATCGCTAAAAAGTGTAAATTTTATACCCTGTTTATGACAAATTTCCTAAAAAACTCAAATTTCATACCTTGTTTATGACAAGAAGGTCTGTATACCCTGAAGGGCGGCACGTCCCCGTATAGGTTATATATGGGAGTACCCCCCCGGGGGGTGGGGGGCGGTAATTCAGACATTAGAGTCTGAATGCAATTGCCATAATCTTGGCCTAGATGAAAACAAAGTTTGCGGTGGTGTTTCGGCAAAAATTGGGATTTCAGTTTTTTAAAAAAGTATTATATTTGTATGTCTGCGACCTAACTGTTTCTAAAATAAATTGTGACATCAGCTGAATATAGCGGCGTGGCGCTGTCCCAAAATGGCTTCAACTCTATCACTTAGAATGAAAGCAGGGAATAATTTTTGAAGTTATCTGGTTGGGTTGTTGGGACTTGACGAGTCTGCCGCAGAGGGAATTTCCTCCCTTGACTGAACATCAATGAGGAATCATATAATGGTACTTGAGTGAACATTCCCTGCATACCGCGGGAACCAAAAAAAATGCTGGTACTTAAAAATGAACATACAATATATTCTCAATATATTCTTGCATTGGAAGTGTTTGGTGTGCTTATTAGGTCACGCTTTCTACCATTCCAGACACGAAACACGATTAAAAGCTACTAAGTGTGCTTAGCAAGGTTATGTTTGTATTATAGCGCTGGCGATGTACAAAGTCCTCCACAGATCACAGGAAATCTAAAAAACAGATTACTCTCGGCTAGAAAATGACTAAAGAGATGATGGTGAACCATTTAGGACTGACGTGGATGGTTAAAATTGGGGAAGATTAAAACGGATTACAAACTCAGTCCAAATTTATTTTCGGTGCAGGCTAGACATTTTAAAAATAAGTTTAACCCAAGCACTGTCAAATTTGCGCACTCGTCCTGTGTTTACATAATTGAACTAATATATAATCATTATATCATTAATTCGTGTTTCATGACTATAAAGGTTTATAACGCATTGCTACAAATATAGCCGTGACATAGCCCCTTTAAGCAATGTGAAATCATATTATATTATATTGATAAATAATCTTCTTCATTCAAACCTTGAGCTCACATGCCCGTTTAGAACTATCGACGTGCTTTTCAAAAGTGATCAATCAAAGGAAAACGTGTGTAAAATATTGTCTGAATGCATTGTCGTAATAACTAATATCAAATAATAATAATAATAATAATAATAAAATAATAATAATGATAATACTGCTAATGACTATACTGAACAACAAAAACAATAAGCGAATAAAATAGTAATAATAATAATAATAGTAATATTAATAATATTATTATTAATAATTTTATTTCTTTTCTTTTTCATCAGGTGCAATTAAGGCACTTCTGTTTTTAGTTCAATTCAACCACTAATTAGTTTTTTGTAAATAGCTACATGTAGTTTTATAATATTTTATGTAAATTGCATGTAATTTACACAAAATAAATACTAAAGATAATAATATAAATTGTTTAAATATATTCTATAATTTTATCTACACTTTTGTATAGCTGACTTAATATTTATTTATTGTAAATTTTATCATGTAATTCAACCTGAGACCAGACATTACGTGTTAAGTTTGTGTTGCTAAGAAGATTGATGTAAGTGCTAATGATAGTAACTCATATATTTTTCAGTGGCCTACTAAAGCAAACATAAAAGAAACGGTCTTACTCAAACACCTGTCATGCCAATCTTGAAAGCAGAAAACCAATTACATAGTTACAACATTTGATAATTAATATATAAGATCACCTGGATGGAGATTTCAGCAAAGTAAACTTACAAAATTTTGTGATAATATCTTATTCATACAAATTTTCGCGAGTACTAATTTTCGTGATTCGAAATTTAATACTCGCAAAAATTCATACTTGCAAACTATAGTACTATATAAAAGAGAAATACTATGTCATGTATTTTCACAGATTTTGATTCATGAATGAGCATGTTAGTAATTGTTCTGAATGGAATTGCTAATGAAATGCTACAGAACTGTTCTGTTTTGTTTATGTTACTTAATAATAAATGCAGTATTCAATGCAATAAAGAATTAACGCCTTGTTATTCAGGTATCTGCTCTTTTTATGTCATAATCTTAGCTTCTTTTTCTGGACATTTTAATCGTTCTTCGCTCTGCACAGCAAAAAGTATGATTTCTTCTTATTTTGTCCTCGTAACTTGTAAAAATTCCTTTTTGTGCGACACAACCAAATGAGAAAATTGCGAAATTAAATATGTTTTTGATACAGCATTTTCCTGAAATTAATTGCGAAAATGATTATTCATGAAATACAGCAAATGAAAAATCGTGAAATTAAGTATGCGTGAAAATTTGTACAAATGAGGTAGTTATTACTGGTATAACAATAATTATTACAATTTATTTTACTCAAACATCATTGGTTCATTAACTACTCTTGACTATCATTCATTAATTCGACACTATCCAATACAAATTGGACAACTGTAATCAAACACTTGAATGAACCAATCACAACCCAAGTTCTTGACTTCTACTAACCAATCACCAGCCACATATAATCACTGTTAATGACAAAAATTTACTGCCCAGAAACTGTGGCCAAGACAAAATGGAGCATTTGTCATCCTATAGTAACAATTCTTTCCATGAGAGGGACATAAACTTAAATTTTTCTTTTTGAGCAAATTGTAATTTTTATAATAAATTGGTTATAATAGGACTTTGTGTCATCCATTTCAGTCTACAGGTTACAATTAAATATACTTGTGATTAATAAACAAATTGGACTCACACTTGGCACTCATCCAATTTTGTTATCAATCGCATGATTACAGACCAAATTGGAATCTACTCACTCCTAGGCCTATTTACCATTACAAATTTGTCATGTTCAAAACTAGACTAAAAATTTCTAATTCAATTCAATAGCATAACACTGTTTTTTAATTAATAGTTTTCCAAATGGACTAATTATATAATTATACAGCTATCTAAAAAGTATGACTCCTATATATATAATTTTTGAAAACTTACAACAGTGTTGTTCCTTTATGACTACAAATTAATAAATTATTCCAAACTTTACAACACTGAATTGAAACACATTGCCGTTGTTAGGCATACATAATGCCTGATGGTTTTAAAACTAGTCATTAATGCGCTTTTAAAGTAATTATAATTATCAGTGAGAGAACAATATATTCCATTAAAGATGGACCAAAATCCAATGATTCAAGTACTAACAATTCTCAAACCTTTTATTTCAACATATTGTTAAATCATGCAAATGCATGACATAGCACTCAGGAGACAAAACCAACAATGTCAATATCATTTCTTCTACTGTAGCTGTATGATGACACAGTACAGAATTCGTGTATATTTTCAAGCGTCACAACATATTTCATTAACTTGAATTTGGTAAAACTAAAACTATAAAAACACCAATTAAATATATATATATATATATATATATTTCTAAGAATCAAGTTTATATCAGTATCGAA
>JANVCJ010082175.1:0-19438 GCA_026413505.1 Epizoanthus ramosus | reverse complement strand
CTTAAATTCTGACTGGCCCCTAAGAAAACTTATTTAATTATTCTGTGTAGAGTGTTGTGCAGCAAATAAATTGATGTATTGTATGGCAAGCTGGTTTCCTGGGTTTGTAACTGAATCCCTGCATTGTGACTGGCTGAAAGCTAGGTCGGAATTTTACTGTACTAACGTTTTGCACTAACTAGTTTCTAACTTGAAACACTTCTGTCAGTCTATACAGTCAAGATGTCGAGCAAAGTATTTTCCCATATAGACCTCCCACTCGGTTTTCAAGATGATTTTATTGTTAGCTTTAGCAAACTTTAGTTATATTCATGATCCCTCTGTTAACAACCTTTTCCTCTCCCCTTGTCGCCTGCACTTGTAAAAACATATTTTCTTTATGTAAATAAAGTGCTTTTAAAACAGGTATTGACTCTATTAACGGCATGGTTCTGTTGTATCCACCACAATGATCAGGAACTTGATAAGGTGGACGACGTTGATGCAGATTATGAGAATGATGATGATGATGAGAGTGAGGATGAAACCAATGGGATTGAGGTGGCTGATGGGAGATCTGAGTCAGACTCAGACTTCTCTGATGTTGAAACAGATGAAGAGTTGGCAGAAGAAGAGGAAAGTTTGCCAGATGAAAATCTTAACACCAAGCACAGGTGAATCAGCTAGTAAAATCGTGCCCCTTATAAAACAGATGCATAGTAAAAAAGTAAAGCAAAGTAAAACACTTTAGTTAAGTGTCAATCTGTATAACAAGTGTGAGCTGATTGGGGACATTGGCCATATGGTTTAACATCCATTCCTTATCCAAGAAGTTGTGAAGGTTGAGAGACTGGTAGTTAAACAGAATATACTGATAAACAAATGGAAAGAATGTGTGGAAAAGGTTAGCAATGGAATTTAGATAGCACGACAAAGACAGGGACGCAAGATGAAGACTTGCTGTGCATGAACTGAAAATTATTCTTGTCAGTGGAGTGGAGTACAAGATATTTGTTCTATAATTGTTCAAGCTGTTAAAGAGCTGGATATGTTTCTTTCTGTGTTATCAGCATATTTTGATCACACTCTCTCAATGGTTGTGATCACAGCGTTCTTATCTGTCAATTCTGTGTTACAGCACAACTGCCAGAGAAAAGAACCCTCTACTGGTAGACTTTGTTCCAGATGAAGATGCCAAAACAAAAACAGACATGTGGTTCAGTAAGGTTTGTTTCACTTCAAATTGTTTTCATTTTATCAAATGCCTTAACAATTATTGAAAATAAAACAGTAACATGCACTTACAAGTTTTATACAGCTTTCTTGATTTATTAAAATGGAAGAGGTAATCATCGAGTCTGTAGGGGGGGACTCCCAGGAGTAGAAGGCAAAAGAGGTAATACTCCATGAAATCGCCATGCCTGGAAATGATTTCCTTTGTGTTGTAGCTCCCTTTCTCTCTCCTGACCCTGTGTCTAGTTATGTGCCTGGCATTTGGCAGTTTAGAGGTAAAGAATGTATGTGTGTTTCTCTTTCCAGGATGTGTTTAAGGGTCTGGAGGATGAGGAAGATGAAGACATAGAAATCAGTCAAATGGTCAGCGAGTACAAGAAGAAGGGTGGAACAGTAATGGGTGAGCAATTAATCTTGAGCTCTACAGTGTGGCATGATGGATAATTATGTTGTTGTTGTTGTTGTTGTTGTTGTTGTTGTAAGTTGTTATTGTTATTGATGTAAAATTTTGGCTTTAGCTGTATAGTTCAACATGACTGAATTGTCATTTTGTGAGTGTTATTGTTGTTATTGTTGTTGTTGTTGTCGTTGCTGCTGCTGCTGCTGCTGACTCTAGTTTCTTAGTGTTCCTTGCTCCGCAGGAGTGCCACACACTGGTACAATAGTCAAAGTATGGTACAATAAATGCCCTATACAGCAGCATTTTGGTTTTGCTTGAAACAAGATTTCTGTTTTTGTTATGTACTGGTTATTAATATTGTTATTGTTATTTATGTTGTTCTTGAATATCTCAAAAAGAAAATGCACTGCTTGCCTCTATCATCTGAGTTATCTAAGTTGTATTTAGTTTAAATAATCACAAGATTTCCCCAGGGGGTGGGGGTGGCAGCAAATGCCAGCAATGATGTCTTTTGAAGAAAGACACTTCCTAATGTAATTGAGACTTGCATTTGGACCTGTTCTCCTGAGCCAACCATGAATATGACAAAAGACCCTTACTGTGTGCTTCCTCTCCTCTCGTCTTTCCACTTTTGTTGTCTTGTCCTTGTTTGTCCTTGTTAACGTTTCGGCAACTCCTTGCCCCCTAGTTGTGTTACTGTCACTGTTGTTGTTGCCGATTCTAACATTTTGTTCTGTTTGGTTTAAACAGAAAAAGAGCAGACATCTAGCAGCAATACCAATAAAACAAGCAAAACGCATTCAAAGAAATCTAAGGAAAACTTAAAAGAGAACAGTGACAGTGAGTCTAGTGAAGGGGACAGCAGCGACAGCGAGAGTGAAAGTGAGAGTGATTATGACATGAAGGCTCTAAACCACCCTAGTGTACCAGCACCAACCAGCAAACCAACCAAGGACAAGGCAGATGATTTTGACATAGTCCCAGCAGAGACCAACAGTAAGTGGTGTCATAAATATTTAATATTTTTTATATATAGGGCTCTAGACACCTTGTTGGTGCAGCTGTTTTTGACCATTCTGCTAGTGCTAAATGTGACCACCAGATATATTCTGTTTTATTTTGCAGCTTCTATTTTGAAGAAGCTAACTGCAGAAGGACTGGCACTAGGGGCACAGATGGCATTTTCAAGAAAGAGAAAGAGAGATATTATAGACGATTCATATCATAGGTAAGTGTATTAATTAATTAATTAATTAATGTATTTAATTAGTTAAATAATAGCCAGCATAGTCAGTGAAAAGGGAATGGGGAATGAGGAAAAAGAAAAGTAAGAAGAGAGGGACTTTTTTTCCTTGCCCCCTTCCCTTTATGTCTGCTATGCAGGCTAATTAATTAATTAATTAATTAATTAATTAATTAATTAGATTAGTTATTCATTTCTCTTCCTCACTTCCTCTCTCCTCTTTGCATTGTATAACTTATAAGACACTGTCTGGGTTTGATACTTTGATAGATAGAGCAAGGCAATTAGTCAGTCTATCTGTTGAATATTTGTTACAGCAAAGATGCATGGTGTGATCATAATTAGCAACTAAAAACTTGTTCCAGGGTCCTACGATTTCCCCAATCTCGTTCCCAGAGCCCACATTCATTTAGGCCTGCGGCGAGGAACGAAGAGCTTTGCTAATCTGTTACAGTCGTTTATTATTCAACGATTTACCCGCCGAATAAAGGTGATACACATGTGTTTAGACATCGTATCAAGACTCACACGTGTTTGATAACAGTTTTCCCGCCGTGGCACTCAACACCGACGCCAGACATCTCATTATGACTTATTAAATAAGAAAAGAACATTACATGGCCGCTTACAGAAAAGATATTTTTCGAAGATAAAAATCGTATCTCCATGCAATCATGTGATCTCCACGCGGTCATGTAATATCCTCTATATTTCCGTGCGGGCATGGAATATCTTCTATATCTCCGCACGGGCATGGAATATCCTCTATATCTCCGCTCGGCCATGTAATATCTGTATCTCTATATCTCCGCACGGCCATGTAATATCTGTATCTCTATATCTCAGTGCGGCCATGTAATATTCTCTATATCTGCTGTGTGTTCCAGGTGGACATTCGATGATGAAGGCTTACCTTCCTGGTTCACGGAGGATGAAACGAAGTATTACCAGAAGCGAATGCCAGTAACAAAGGAACAAGTCAATGAATACAAGGCCAGAATGCGGGAAATTGACGCCAGACCGATCAAGAAAATTGCCGAGTCAAAAGCAAGGAAGAAGGGAAAGGTAGGTTTCGCATTTATAAGGCTTAGCTTCTAGTTTTGAGAGGATCGATGGCACTCCGCAGAAAAACCGGCCACAGCTGAAAACCGAGCCTAACAGCATGCCACAAGGCAATTTGAAATAGCCATTTACTTTAGAATTACAGCTCGCACACAAATCATTTTGTCTTTTCATAGCTCTGTATGTACACCTGTGACGTGTACTCACTAACTGGTTTATTTACCTTTTTCTTCGGGACCACATCGCGAGCTTTTGTTCTTACAGATATAGTTTGCGGTTGATAAGGTCAGACGCAAGCTTCAGTTGTATAGTTCGCTTTTGGCTACTTGCTCTTGTACGATCAACTTGGGTCCCGGTTCTGGCTGAAGATTGGCCATGATGGCTCTTCCCAAGCCAGAGCAGGGCCCAAAAGATATGTGAGAATTAAAGTGTACGCCACGAAAAATCGTTCTGCGATCCGCCGCGAATAACCCTCGTAACAGTTGCATTATCTCCATCCTAATGTGTTTGACATTGCTGTCAATTTCTTGCTTTTGCAGAACAGGTATACCAACAGACTGTGAGCCAATCATGTGGTTAATTCGTATCTTTGTTTTCTATGTTGTAGGAACTGAAACGGCTTGAAAAAGCACGAAAGAAAGCGGAAGCGATTTGTGATACAGTGGATGTCTCTGAACGGGAAAAGATGCAACAGATCAAAACGTAAGTTGAGGGAGACGGGACGGATATATTGTTTAATTTTCGGCTGAGTTCAGCATTCAGCCGTTAGGGAGCGTTCATAATTTATGGAGGGGGATGGGTGTTCCCTCCCTACTGAAACGTTTGCCCCCCCCCCCCATACTTTAACACATAATCATTTTATATTTACCAATATTAATAACCTTCCAGTGCATTAACGCACAATATTTACTATCTCAATATTCACCCTGCAGTCTATACAAGAAGGCGGGCGTTGGCAAGAAGCGTAAACCGGAACCTCAGTACGTGGTAGCTAAAAAGAGTTTAGGTAAGATCTGATAAACATTTTCATATTTTAGTACTACTGTCATTGGAATAACTACATGTGAGATCCAGAGAGCCTATCCGAGCGTTTTAAGTCGTGCCTGCAGCTTGTCTCGCAAGGCCATCTGCAATGACCAGACATCTAGAGACAAGTTGCTGCAATGACTGCGAGAAAGTAGAACAATTTTACTTAATAATAATAATAATAATAATAATAATAATATAGCTGCAACTTGTTTTCAGCGCCATTGCATGGAGGTGTTGCACGGCGCAGTGGCGGCTGGTGCAACTTGTCTCCATAGCAACAGCATTGCGAGACAATTAGCACGGAAAATTGCACCGTTTAACATGTCCTTTAATCCTTCATAATAATCTGGTTATTCTCTTTCTCTACAGCCGCCAAGCGAATGAAGAGGCCGGCAGGAGTGAAAGGTCTGTACAAAATCGTCGATCCAAGAATGAAGAAGGATTTACGAGCGAGAAAAGCTAAAGACAAGACTGTGGGAAGAGGAAAGAAAAACAAGAGATAGAACATTTGTATTATATTTATATTATATTTCAATTCCGAGCTATTTCTGTTATCCACAAGACAAACTATTAAGTATTATGGAAATATTTATACAGCGAGTTACCCTGATTGACGCAAAATAAGTTTGAGTTGTCTGCAAGATTCTCATGCACTGACAGATGATGGATCAGTAATATGACAGTCAGTATTAATGACTACGAACATATCCCTGTATTAGCCTCAGTACCCCTATACTGACCCATATACCCCTATATTCTCAGTTTGCATGTGACGTCATAGCCGCCATGTTGGTGTCCAATAACAATAGAGTTGTGATTACTTTCCTTTGTGTGGGACAACCAACATGGCCGCCATGCCCTTTGACTTTTTGAATCCCTGGGGATTGAGTGAAAACCGTTGCGGCAAATAGCCTAAGTCCCCCTGTATTTGCCTTATCTGAAGGCAACTAGATGTTACTCTGCTCGATTAACTTCATAGTTATTCTGAGTAAACATTTACCATTTTACATAATCTTGCTCTTCTTGCTGTAAAATAATGGAAATTGTTGGTAATAAAGTTATTGTTGTTGTCAACTCTGGATATAGAGTGATAGCAATTGATGGCAAATGATAGCAATATGGTGGTATGTAGCTTTTTTACGCGTTTTGCGGGCCAGAGCTTGTAGAAGTAACTTTGACGGGCTCAATCTGGGCATGCATGTATAATACACTTTGCGGTATAGGTCATAGTTTTGTGCGGACTTTCAAATTCTTTCCAGTTCCAGTTCAAAGAAATTACTTTCTATGAAAGGTTTAAGAGCAATACAAGAGAAAAAGAATAGCCAAGCTGAGAGTCGAACACGACGGTAAGAGAACGTTTCGTAAGGTTTAAGAGAAAGAGAAGAAAAAAACGTAAACCAACTCGGAATCGAACACGGGTCAACCGCTCTTCACAATTTACGTACTTTCCAACTGGGCTAAGCGGTCGATTCACGGAAAACATTCTACATTTTAATGTATATATAATTTATAAGGTTCTAGAGAAAGACCAAAAAATAGATTGGTCATGCGGAGAATCGAACATGCGTCAACCACACTTGAAACCGTGAACTTACCAATTGAGCTAACCGGTCGATTCACGGAAACCTACATTCTTAATATATAATTTCTAAGGTTTAAGAATATGAGAAAGAAAGGAAACGGTTGTCAAACTATGAATTTCTAAGGTGTGTACTGGGACTCCTCCTAGGCCCATGAGTTTCACGATACTTTGCAGTGTCGGGGTCATAGGCTAGGTTTTGTTGACCACCGAGGTCCTGGAAAGTACGAGAAAATTTCTAACGTTTAAGAGAATAAAAGAAAAGCGAACTCCAAACTAACCCCGCGCTAATACCATGCTAACTCCAAGCTAACCCCAAACTAACCCGAAGCTAACACAATGTTTCAGTAAGGCCATTGAGGGAGGGGATGCTCGGATGGATATACTATAATTTTAATTGCAAATATTTCAAAATATTTACAACGGCTCTTTCCCGTTGTGTACAATCCATTCCAATTTCCAAATTTACAAGTTCTTCGAATTCTCAACTGCATTCGGTTCTGGGCTAAAATTTGAAGCTAACCTAACCCCACGCTGACCCAAAGCGAACACAAAACTAACCTCAAACTAACCCCAAGCCAACCCCAAGCTAACCCCAAGCTGTGCAATGCAATGCAAAGTTTTATAGTGTTTATATCTTCAATGTAAAGAGCTAGAAATAATTAGGGACATATATTTGGCTGAATTTTTGAAAAGGTTACTATTGTATAATTACTGTTTTAAGCTAAGCAGCGTACAGCACCCCCCTCCCCCCTTTCCTTAATCCCATTTAGCTACCTTACTTTAGATGGAAGTCTGAATAGTGCCTGCGGGCGCCCTGTGGATATGCTATTTTCCTTTGTGATTTATTTGTTTTCCTGTCAAGTTTGCGAAATATTTGCCATTCATGTCATAAAGGCATTTGTCAGTTCTATTTTGCCTGTTTGAAACTATGAAATCTTTCGGTTCGACAATTCATATAGTTCCTATATGCTGAAGATACCTCTTGACACTGTAATGTTCAGTTACCGAATGCATGGGTCTATTTATTCAATAAAAATATACATCGATGCAAAACGTAATGCTACGAATTGTGTATATAAGTTATAATCGTGAAGACAATTGGAAA
This sequence comes from Epizoanthus ramosus, assembly GCA_026413505.1. Lineage (NCBI taxonomy): Eukaryota > Metazoa > Cnidaria > Anthozoa > Zoantharia > Epizoanthidae > Epizoanthus > Epizoanthus ramosus. The sequence goes on along the minus strand of JANVCJ010082175.1, from coordinate 11,805 downwards.
TAACCGGGAAAAGAGCGACACTAAAGCAGTCAGTGCAGAAGCTTTTGATTTGATAGAATTGATTTCAGATATATTGGGTTTAGTGCTTGATGCTGTGAAGTCAGGTGAAGACGTCATTTCTTTAGCAGTCATTCTTGTTTCTTTCGATGAAGACGTTAAATCTGCTTCAGTGGTTCTTCCATAGGCGCTAGTAGTGTCCATTAAAGTTGGAGTTGTCTCCGGTGCGAATTGGGGCACATAACTATTACACAGATCTCCTTCGCAACACTCGCCTGCGCATCTTCTGAACCGAAATTGCATCATCGTACCCTGGAAATATGTACACAGTTGGCTGCAGGAGTCATTGGCAATACCGTCCCTATAACCAAATAAACCATAAAATGTGGAAGTGGTCGCATTAACGAGCTCCGCTTTTAAGGTATAACATTGATAATTTGTAGGGACATCGACAATTGCTGCGCCCGTTGTGTTGCACAAGTGGGAACCACAGTAGTAACACTGCAATCCTGAACCTGTGGGTACCAAGAAAATGATGATTGTTCAGTTGTTGAGGCGTGAACAATAATATACCTCATAAGTTGGGCAATTTTTATATGTTACTAATGTTAAGCATTATGGTTGAGTAGAATAAAGACTTTGTCTGTGAATGTCTGTGATTCTGTCTGTCTGTCTTTCTCTGTCTGTCTGTTCAGTCTTTCTGTTTTTCTGTATCTACTCAACAACGTTCATTCAATTATTATTTTGTAAAGTATGCATAGTAGAAATGAGTAAGAGATGCTCCACAATAGCTAAAAACCCGGAAAAAAGTCCGAGTCACTGACCGGAATTGAGCCCATGACCTTCTGATTGCCAGTCACATGTTCTACCCACTGAGCTACAGGGACTCATGGGTAATATTGATGTAATTATAGGTTCCCGCTGGACATACATCCATCAACTGCTGGCTCAATATGTCCGATAGCAATATATTCCAAATTATGTTGTACGATAATACTGCAGAATGTAGCTTGGTGAAAAAGATGGGACTAAAAGATGCTCCATAACCTAAAATCTCAGAAAAATATTCCGAGTTACTCACTGACTGATGGGAATTTAACCTACGACCTTCTGATTGACCTTATGATAGCTCGTGGAGCATCTCTTTTACTCTCAATCTCATGATCTCATCTTTTCACCAAGCCACATAATTCTCCAGGATTATCGTACCGCATACTAACATGTCTAACATAGTATAAGTTGAAAACATTTCTCTTACGCAAAATCAAACATTTCTGACAGAGGCGTTTTTAATTCAAGAAAAGTAAGATGCTCTGTCAGATTTCTCTCATAATTTTTTGAAAGCATGCTCCTGTGCCAATATAACTTGTTTTAAAATTTAATAATACGTTATCGAGCGAATTTTTGAGATCCTATTATTAGATGTATTTCGTTGCCATGGAAACAGTACGGCATCCTAAAGCAGATCTGAAAAATATTCTGAGATGTCTCCGCAATCTGTTAGAATATCTCAGTTGCGTCAAAAGCAAGAACTCAAGAGTTATAACTTATACAAGTCAGTCTGATATTTATGTTAACCATTAACCACGATCAGACATCTTAAACATATGTTTTTGTTTTAAAAAATATTTTTAGAGCCATGAAAAGGCAAATCTAGAAAGAAATGTACCATCTGTTTTATCCAACGCTATTATTTCATTTTTTGCATTCAAACTGCCACTAGGGCTTCACAATGGAACTATACGTGATGCGAAATGGACGTGATGTGATATTACGTAGTGTTACATCAATACATGCTGTTTTTAAAATAGCTCATTGAAAACAAGATAAAAAGCTTGCGGGTTCCCATCTGGGACACGTGTTTCAACCTGCTCCCTTTATAAATCTGGATATCGATTATTATTGCAGACTATTATTATTGCGGAATTTGATAAGGACCGAAAGCGCCACCTTTCTGCAACGATTCACTCTAGATCTAGTATCTCTAGTCGTGTTGCCAGAGAGTCGTGCTTTTTTAGACACGTGTCTATTGCTGTAAATTGTTACACTGACAACATACGCTTAATATACCCAGTCTACCCATAGTTGATAGATTCTAACTAAAGAAATTGAAACAGAAAACCCAAGCACTCTGTTATCGTATCTCGGTCTCAATTTCTCATTTCGAAAGCTGCGAAGTGAAATACACAAGTCATGACATGCAAGCATGTACGATATGCTTATCATATGTACATTTGATGAAATCTGCCTCGTGGCTCTTAATAAATACTTGAGAACTAACGTTAGGTCTTTGAGAGATGCTGGGGATGTGGATGGAGACTAGCATAACAGTATTTATATTTTACAGAAATTATTTAAGAAGAAATTAGAATGGATTTATAACTTCGAGCATAGTATCAGGCTATGAGCATGCTATAGGTGTGACTCTACTGCACGACAGATATTCACAAATTACTGCGTTTAATGTTTGCTTTGAAGTAGCAAAGTATTGTAGTCATTATACTTATAGTGTCAGCCCTGTGCTCCCTTGGCAACAAGTGACACTTCTTTAACCAATTTTAACCTGTAGAAGAAGACGCAAAAACATATGGGATGTTTTTCAGACACTCTGTGTGATTTGATTATGAAAATACCCAAGTCTTCTTTAGCTTAGCCTTAACAGGTCAGAGCACCAATATTTAAACATAGGGCATGTCATATTTAAGAAAGTCACTGCTTGAGCTGAGTTCTTGCTGTTTGAATACACCAGTTACTTACCACAATAACAGCAAATGGCGATATAAAGCAGCACGACAAAAACAGCAGCTTGACAGTTCATTTTGATATCGCATATGGCTTATCAACACGGTTGCAGTTTAGAATGCATTGTACCCGCCCGATTGACATCAGGAATACGATAGCCCTAGTTTGCCTATTATGAATTCCTAAATTATCGGACAACCTGTTGCGGTCAAATTTCACAGGAGATTACAAGAACGTGTGTGTTTTTGCAGTTGATTCCATGTTTTGAAAGCAAAACGAGAAATTAGCTATTTAATATATAAACCATTACGAACTTTAAGAAGTTTTTTTTGTTGGACTTGCATGTATCTACGACCTTGAAGTTGTACAGTGAAGTTTTCGTGCTGCAGTCATAAATTCCGGCTGATCTGGACATTGTCAAGACCAACTTTATTTTGATAAATATGTAAAATGTCTCAAAATTGCTTTAAACAGGATCTGATATCTTTACTGAAAATGAAACAGGAAGACGTCGCCAAAAAGAGTTGAAAGGTGAAAATTTGGAAATAAAATAGTCAAAAGCATAATAATCTATCTGTTATCATGAGGATCAAAATGTTGATTCGCGAATTAATACTGAGTTATTTTAAAGCACTTGAATTTGTTGAAATCAAGTTTGACCTCTTTGACGAACAGTCGTAATCCAATTTCATTTGAACTGTGTCATCCGCTTGTTTTATTTTGTCCTTTAAGACACTACTTTACCAATTCAAATTTTCTTTCGCTCCATTTCACTGAGTGCCAGGGCAAAGTTTGAACAATGTTGTAGACGAAATGTGGCAGAAAGCTAGTAGCGTATTATATATTGCGCGAAAAAAATCTCACGCAGAAAAACAATTCGCGCGTGACGTCAGGCTATAAATTTCTCGTATTATAATTTATATATTTTGATCTATTGATTTGGTTATGCACCAGTCATTTAACTCCCCGGCCACCCACCATCTCGGTGAACAGCCCCACCCCCGGGGACCTTCACAAAAATTACAAACTGTAATGGCTGTAATGGTAAAGAAAATGAGCTCTTAAATTTATTATGTCTGGGCCATACTGGTAATAAATACTACTCACAGAAGAGGCATACCAGTGAATGTATGAAATGAGTATATTTCACTGCAAGTCATGAAAACAGGAATAGGAACTGAAATAGAACGTTCAGGTACTGATGCGACATTTCCAGATGCTATTAAAGCTTAATTTATGCACCAAGAAAGTTTCATAGATAATGATTTATATCAAACATTGTTCGACAAGTGAATCCCGGCTCAAGTCCCGCTTTGTCCTTGACCAAAGGGGGCAAGGAAGTGAAAATGAGTGAAATACCTGCACATTGAGGAACTAAAATTTGATATTAGGTAATGTCCCACTTTCCCGTCCGCGTATCCCCAAGGAAGACTGACATTCAACTATATTTTACAAAAGCTGAATCCAGTGAAGCTAAACTTACTTAAATATTTTAGACTCTCTGTCATTGTCCATTGAATACTTAGCACGATTTTCAGTGAGGTATGCGGGGTTTTTTCAGTATCGAAGTTGTTGAAGAGCGAAGGTTAAATTAAAAAGGACGATATTACAGTACATTACAAGGTTAATCTGATCTGGGGTTTGGAAAAAGGATCATTACAATAATATTTACTACTAAACCGACTACAACCGAATTACACGCGAAATTAAGACCGAGGTTTCTGTATTGAATCAAAATCATTTTAATACCAACAGAACTACATTTACAACAGTCACAGTTTCGCCGGCTCATTAACCTAACGAGTCAGCTTATCTATGCTTGGGTTCATTCCGGGTTCCTCTAATCGGCGTAAAGCGGACAAACTCTTCTAATATCTAATGACTACTAATGTCATATTTTCCAATTGTGCACAAGTCCACAAATGATTTGCCTTAAGCCGGGATCAGCTCAATAAGCGCACTTCACTCGAAACATGCAATATCGAATCTGTCGGGCGTACGGGAGCTTTTAACTTTTAAGCTTTCAAAAGTAAACAGAGGTCATCACGACATCAGTACATAAGCACGTACAGTAATTTAACTTTGTAACTTATAATTTATAATGTTCATTTTTTGTTAATTATTTTTCTATTTATTCACCCATTGTTACGCTACCAACCATTACCTTTATTAGCTTTAGCTAGCGGTAATTATAATATTTAGATATTAAAAGATTAAAGATGCTTCGCATGACCAAACCGGTTAACACCAAACCCACCAAAACGGACAGCAACTCAAACTCTGCTAACCTAATAACAATGCCGACTTTAATTTAGTAAAGATATCTACAGAGGTTTTCAGAAATCCTAGGTTTGGCAAGTATCTATTTTGTCAACTGAAGGTTTGGTTAGATGGTCACGTGACCTCACGAGTACTGATATCTAATCACAAAACAAGATCAAAATTAAAGCTCAGTACTATTATAATTGACCTAACTACCCCTTAGAACTGAACTGCACTAACACAAACGAAGCGGGTGACAAAATGCAGGGGGGACGCCTTATACTGATTTAAAATTTTCCATGTAACATTTTGCACATTTAACAACTAAAATGTCTCTAAGAGTAAGACGCTACCGACTACACACAAATTGCCATTTGAGAGAAAATAAATAACTTTAAAATGTTTTCTTTAAGCTCATTTTTTACTTTAAAAGTTCATGTGCTTTGTAGTACTGTAATATCCGAGGTGTATGTTTAATTTCCATGTTCATGTTAAAATTGTTCGTTTTTCACTTATTCGAAATACTCTCTTTTGAACGCGGGTTTACGCTGCATTGCTTGTTGCGTGTCAGTAAATAGCAATGCATTTTTTTCATAATACTGACAGTTGTTTTGCAGTGGTAATTCCCCCGAATCCTCTCGAGTCTTATATAAGTATATAAGTGCGTATTCCGATGTCATACTGAGGAGCAACTGCCAAACACCAAACACACGTGACACAGACACGAAACACGCGGGTTATATATACTCCAGATACGCTCAGAATGCGGCCGATGTAACGTTATCACTGAGCAACAAACATAATCTTTTAAAACTGAAAATCTAACCACCTCGAAAAACGCACGCGCAGTTATTGCCCCGAGGCCCAATTTCGTACCCGGCCCAGAGCCACGTGACCCCGGCCAGGCGGCGTTCGGTTGTTCGACAGGGTTAGGTTCAAATTTTGTAATTTCGTCATCGGAAATTCGGTGCTCAAATCGTATTATTGCAACACTGCTCAGAAACTCGGTAACGTAAACTCGATGTGATAGCCTATCTCATTCTACAAGGCAGTATACCAAACCTTGGGTTAAACTTTTAACCATGAGTTAATGTTATCCAGTTTCTACCAACTGGCCCTGGCACAAAACGATATTTTAACATTTTTTGCTATTCACTCCCGGCCCGGCACCAATGCATGACAACATGCGATGAGCGTGTGCCTAACATGTGAAATAGATTTTGCTTTTTCGCAGAAAATAAAGATCTAATTTCAGTCTGTGGCACATAACTGCGAACATGTTTCGATCAATTGATCATCATCAGAGGGGTTTAAACTCTGGCATGCTAGGTGCAGACGAAGACAAGTTCAGATGTTGGAAAAGAAACACGCGAAGAAATAATTTAAGTCTATTCACGTGTTTGGCAAAGGCAAACATTAGAACAATTATACCCTTCAGTGTCGGTGCCTAGCGAGTAATTATTCACCAAAGTGGAGATGAATAGACCAGGATATTCACCTAGCCGCGAATACGGCGAGGTGAATATCCTGGGCTTCAACCGACACCGAGGTGAATAATTACGTTAGCAAATACCCAACCAGTGAATCAGTGAGAAACAGGCTCTAAAAATATCAATTTCAATCGGATAAAATTATTTTTCGTCCAAAGCCAAGCTGCCGCGCGCTCACGATCGCTAATCAGTGAATATCCAGAATATTCACTGATTAGTGAATCAATCACAGCGCGCAAAAAACACTTTTCACTGGTTGGGTATATGCTAACGAAAAATATTCACCTCACCGGCGTTCGGTGTCTTGTTCCACACTGAATGTTACATTGAAATTGAGAGTGAGCTATTTACTATTATAACCTTTACATACACCAATATTAATACTATTCAGTTAAGACATTTAACAGAGTCTGGACTGACAGCAAATTATCACGCGCAGAGTACAACCATTTTTTTAAAATGTTAAATTAATATACACTTGTACTGTCTGTGCGGATCTCTTCGGTGTCAAACTGCAGTAACATTCAAACTCTTTATTCATCTTAGAAAACAATTCTTAAACGTTTGTACACTTGTAATTCATTAATTTAAAAAGAAGAGGCTGTTGACTGTTGTGCTTCAGTTGGAGACCGAATTCCAGAGGACGAGCCCCTTTGTAAGAGGAACTCCACTCAACTGCCGTTATGCTTGACTTGAGATAAGAAAGTTCTGGTAGGGGGCAACTAGGTGGTGTCTGTAGACAGCATTTGTTTTGGTAAAGAGATTTCCTGCCAGATATTCTGGTGCCATTATTATTGAACTAAACACTGTACTAACTGGTTAAGTGTTTCGGTCATTCTTTGAATTGCACAATAGAGGCCGAACTTATTATCTATATTTATTATCAGCCGACATCTTCAGTCATATCCTCCTGAATCTGAAAATGCGCCTGATTAGGCGAGAGGAACCAGGGACTGCATGGAAGAATTATTTTCTTGTAAACTGTTTCCCATACTGTGTTGGGATGCATATTTTTCGCTTTCAGTCTTTTTCTTTTTCTTTCAGTCTCAACTTTACTGATATCACGTAATTTTTTTGGTCTTTCAGTTCGTGCAACGTTTTTTACAAAATCTTTCATCCCCCCCTCCCCTCATAAACACCTAGAAGACTAAACTAAACTAAACTAAGACCGAATAGAAATATCTGACAATTCCAAGTCCTTTACAGACTTACAAGGAGTTACAGGAAGGTTCTTATACGAGTGATATGCAAGGTTTTGCTACATTGTACCGTCAATGTACCAACAATCCATTATTATCCAAGACGCGGTTTTTTAAACTATCTAAACTGAATTGAATATCGATTCTTGGTATAACGTTAGTTGTTAAATAGAAAATCACATTCTTCATGCAAAACTGACGAGTCGTAAGCTGAACAGGAGAATTTGCAACGACAAAATGATAATATATAAGCTGGTTTATATTTATTATTTCGTGAACAGCCTACAAACTAGCAGATCAGCCAAAATTATATCTCAGATCTGATTTATATAGGTTGGTTATATGAACATATTTAGCAAGTATAAAGGCCTAAAAACAGTTGGGTCAAAAACTGTGGTGGAGGAAAATGTCTTATCTTTAGCCCCAACATCGACCTGAAAAACTGACCAACCCTAATCGATTCAGTTTTATAAAAATATTGATATTTGAGGACCGTTTGATAAAACGGACTGAAAGTGGGAGAGTGTCGGGCAAATCCGTTTTCATCTTATCGAATTTTAACCATTCACGTTTCTTTTTGGTTTATCATCATCTCTTTCGTGCTTTTTTAACACAGTAATCTGTTATTTTTAGATTTGTGGAGAATTTCGTACATAGCAAACATGGCCTTAAATAGCCTTGACACTGACAAGATAGCCCCATGCACAATCGCTCCCAGACTCTAAAGATCAAAGGTAAAACTATCAGTTTAAGCACACCAAATGTATTTCTCTATTAGAAAAGCTGAGCTATAAAGCTGAACAGTAGCCAAACACAGCAGTGTAAAGAGTATGTGAACAATACCAAATTCATGCAATTTCATAAAGGCAAAAAATCCCCGGCGACCTTTCGTTTTGCGGAGGAATTCGGTTTGATATGCGATAGGGTCTAAAAGAAACTACACGTTCGTCAAGAAGACAATCTGGATATTGTCATGTATGACGCAAATGTGGGGCCTGGTGTCAGTTAGCACGCCTTTCCTAGTCCATTTCGAAGTGCGTTCATGTCGGGTTCATGTCGATTCATGGTAGTTATCACTGAATCAACGATGGTAAACTGCCTTTTCCATTACCGCACTGAAAAAGGTCTGCTGGCGCGACCTTTCGAACTTTTTACAAAGGAAACGGAATAGATATCTGTGGAGTGCTTTGCCGACCGACCGCTCTATCGGCCCACAACCCGGTAAGGGCGCTACAATTTTAAACAGCAAAACATGAAATGAAGACCATATTTTGCTAACTGACATGTATACTCTTTCTTTTGACATCGTCAAATTATTTTGACTTCGTCAATTTACTCACATCAGACATCGAAAATCAGAGGTACGAAGCGACTACATTTTAGCAAGAAAGCGAACTCCTAAAATGACCTTTTTCGCCATAAATGTCCGTCTTAACTTCAATTCGCCACAATTATGCGAGCAACCAATTCCAACCGACTACAGTCAGTCTCGTTTTCGAATTAGGATGAGTCGGAGGGGAAGTTGTAACTGATATGGCGTGTTATTGGCGCTGATCCCATGATACCTGAATATCCCGGAGAGCTAACAGACATCAACATGTCGTTTAACAGCAATCAGCCTAGTAAAATTCAACTATATAAATTAAAACACCGAATCCCTGTTGAAAATTATTTTTCAATTTGTTTCTTGACACATGTTTTTGTTACAAATTCTAATGGCCAAACCAGAAGGAAGAATTGACACCGTTGTTGCCGTACATAACAGATGCTACTTTTGTGCTCTACCAGAACATACATCTTTTTACTGTCGACGCGAGAAACAACGCAACCGCTAAATGGGAAAAGTTCTCAGATCATCAGTACTGCAACCCGCTTTGTAGTTTTCTCTGTAAACAATTATAATTTAATTTATCCCCTGTATGTGTATTTATCCTGCGTTTCAAGTACAGACAGTACACTGGTACACTGCGCGCGGTTTTATGATATCCTCCGACCTCTGATGAATCACGGATAAATCGGTTACTAGAGAAGTTATTAATACTTACCTACATCTGGGTATGTTACAGTGGCATACACTGTAAGAAGACAAAGAAACAAGCTAGAAGAAATCATCGTCTGATTCTCGGGCCTCAACAATACATCGCGTACCGCTTCGTACTGCCTGCTTGCGTTTAAACTGATCAAATGGAAGATAGCATTTGGTATGAGATACCTTTCACATTCAGGAAACATGAACCACGCATATGTAGATCTCACACGCTTTATGCCATTATTATTATAATGATATAATCAGATGTTGCTGGACGTAACACGTCAAAAGCACGGCCAACTGAACGTTTCGCGTTCCAATCCCATCTGTAACGGAGCCCCGTGCAAATGCTTTCAACACTTTAAATGCTCGTTTTGCAATGCCGCCGGTAATGAGAATACTATATGTTGAAAGTGTTCAGCATAGTCATATGCAACTGTGCAAATGGGAATACCGCAGTAAATTGTTCACTGCTGAAATATCGGGAACGTGGTCTAGAGATGATACAAGTGGAATGTTGAAAGGCGGTTGCAAGGAGTCAGAAAGTGTCGGGTGCACAAAACGCGGTCTGTGACATGCTCCCCCAGGAAATGTTTCAAAATCAGATGTTAACATCGATCGACTTCTGGCGACCTTTGATCTATGTCGCCGAGCGACTGCAGAATTCTAGCTGGCCTGGGGGAAGGAAAGACCGGAGTAGCAGGCCGGCGCCCTGTGAACTGTTTAGTGGTACTGCTAGGCGGCCAGTGTTTCTACATATCCCTAGGTTCAATGTGCAAGGTACACAATGTATCACTGCATGTCCTTAAAAGTTAGTTTTTGTCCAATTTAGGGTGACAACCACTTCCAGCTATGTCCCACCCAAAAAGCCGTTGGTCTTTTAGGTGCTGAAAAGTGCAACTGCAAGAAACTAGTCGATAGTTGTTATTATATTACAGCATGGCCTAGGTATGTCCCAAAAAATTAGTAAATAAGTACATTACCGGCAAAAGATTCCGGACGATTATAATTTCCGACAAAAATAGTGTCCGAAATTCTTACAGCACAGTATAAAACGTAAAAGTTTTTACCGTTCAGACCTTTCGCTACACAGGCTTGAAGACCGGCAACCCGACTGTTTGTTTTGCAAACATTTCACACGAAAGAGAAAAGTCACATAACAAAACTCTTGATAACCTCGTTTGGTCGGTCTGTACGGGAGAATATTTTCCCCTCGGTCTGTCGCGCAGATCTCGCTTTGCTTGGTGACTTGTTCTGTACAGCCAGTCTTTCTCCCGTACAGACCTCCCACTCGATCAGCAGAAAAACTACCACTCTCGTCAATATCTCCGAGAGTCTTTACAATAATTCGAGAAGGCTTTGTCGCGAATTTGTACAACAGTAAGGGAATAGAACGCTTACAGTTTCGCTGTGCTACAACTCCGAGAAAAACTAATTTGACACAAACAGAACGCTCACTCATGCGTATGATTTCGTACTATACGATATGTTCAATATAAACGTATGTATAATAAATAAACAGTACTATTAATTTCTTTTGAAAGCCTGTTGATTGTTGCGAATTTACACCAAAAATGAGTGCCCCCAAACAGGTCGCTCTTCAAAGCCGCGCGCACTCCACTTTTTCCCGCGCCTGCGAACGGAGCAACTGCAACCGACAACTTTTGGCGGGAATTGCGGATGTGCATGACTTGTCTTCTTTTCTTTCTTCATCAAAGCAAGAATCTACGAATATAAAACGGACATTTTTCTCGTTATTTTCCGTTAACTGTCAAAACGGAAAAACAGTCTGCCATATCGTCAGAAATCAGGGCAATGCCGTGATGTCGTCAAATATTAGGACAGTAATTTGGCCAGTGATTGGCTGAAATGATTCCTCCATACATCTGTTTCCACTGGTACTGGAAATATATTTTTGAAAGGAGAGACTGACATTGTCATTTTATTAAAGTTTTTCTATTTCTCATTACCAGACCTTCCAACTCTCACGGTTTCACTGCGAGACTCACGGTTTCACCGTGAGACTCACGGTTTTAGGTGTCATCTCACGGTCTCACGGTTTATCCTCTAAATCTCACGGTTTTCC
>JANVCJ010082164.1:0-11171 GCA_026413505.1 Epizoanthus ramosus | reverse complement strand
AACGAAAGCGAGTTGTATAACTGTTTTAGTAGAAATTTACCGTGATTTATTAGCACAAAAATAATGAAAATTTATAAGCTGTAAGAACGCGCGCACCATTGTTGACAATCGTTGACTATCGCTCAGAGAACCAATCAAATGCGTCCATTTGCAATAATACATTCCGTAAGAAGATCTAGCTAATAAAGGAAGTTTTAGGCATGAAAGCTGGTACCAATGGAAGCCGGCAGTGAGCACCTTACCGTCTCCCCCTCCCTCACCCTATCAGTTCTCCATTCTAAGGGCGCCGTCTAAAACTCTAGCTATACGGAATAGGGAGAAGTCGAAACAGACGTTGAGGTCACTGAGGACCGAACGCCGCGCACTACCCGACTGAGCTATTTGTTTATGGAAACCGAAACTTATACCTTTTATTCAAATTATTTTGCGATTTGCTTCAAGACAAGAGAATCCTAAACCCGATAGAGACACTTTCGCTTCACTGACAAAAGCTCGTTGTCATTTCATTGTCATTGCGTTGTCAAAGCGGCTTTTTACCAATAAAATTTGCGAGAGTTTTGAAGCGTGTTGAGTACTGGCGTCCTTTTTACTCTCACGTACACGCCATCATTGACATCATTTAATGACATGACGTGACAATGACAATAACAATGAGTTTCATTTTGGATTGGTTTACGTCTGTTACACGACCGTCTGATTGGATGACTATTTTTCGTAATTGTTGCTACAACAGATTTAGCCAATCGCCAGCTTTTCCTATCACATCGCATTGTCATTGTCATTGCATTTACATCAATCTTTTGACAGTGAAGCGAAATCGTCTCTATGGGCCGCGCGTGCGTCATTTTGCGGCCATATATATATATTCAATCAATGATGTCATAATAACTTGACAATTTTTGGTCGAAGCCAAGAGATTACCAGGTAAAATGTAACTTCACGATAGAAACCAGTGAAAGAAAGGCGCGTGGTACGGTGCAACATGGAGATACCCCATGCGAGCACGGGTTTCGCATTCCCGCTAAACGTTCCGTCGGGAGTTACTCAGGCAAACACAAGCAAGTCGAGTACAAACCTACATCGACCATCACTAGCACTCACTCACAGTCAGCTTAAGAAGTGCAAAAGTGCTCCTAAGGTACGTTATTCTATTTATCCGAGTTACCGAATCTTAGTTTATAGTTTCCAAGAATCGTCCAAAGATACTTGTTTATGTTTTAAAATTATACCGTTACTATTGCAAAAAAAACATCCCTTACATAAAAGATATTTAAAAAGAACCGCTGGTTATTGAATTCAGTTTTAACTGACTTTTTGATTGGTTATCAGCAAATAACCATCATTCATGCCTTATCTAGAAAACGGAATTAATCAGTTGTAGTTATACTTTTAAGTGATAAATGCCACTCTAGGCACTTTCCATCTGTCAGCCAGTCTGACCAGGCAGTTTATCACCCTATGGCCTATGTTTGTACAACCACTTCGTACCACAACGGGCGAATGGCTCAGTACTTCTACTCTGGTAGCGAGGCCATTCTGGCCTGAACCAGTTCCCTAAATTGCCCCATTCCATTTGCTTGGGCCGGCCAGAACTTAGTTTCTACAAAAGCTGGAAAATGTAAAATTCCCCATGGTATTTTACAAACATTTATTTTCGCCTCCCTTCCCCTAACTTTAATAAAGCGTTCATTCAACACTCCAGCTATTCCTCAAAACTATTACTCACTTAGTAGAGAAACAAGAGATAATAAAGCTGCTAACATAACTTCCTTATATCTTTCATTTCTGATGTTAGCTTTTGAACAAGGCGACGACCATCAAGGGCAAACAACCAAACCAGCCAGCTATCCAGCCAGCTAGGTGAGTATACCAGTAGAACCACATATGATTATACTATGAACTGAATTTCCTTGTTACATCGTACAGGTATTGTAAACTAGTCGGTTTATTCACTAACCGCGTTGCCATGGTTCTACCCGAAATGACTGCTACGGCAAGGAACAAAACAATAATTAAGTACAAATCGCTTGTTGTTGTCAATGATATAACGATAACAGGTAGAAACAGTGTGTTAGCCCATGCACTGCACAAACGATGGGTTGCAGGAACTGCTCCAAGAAGAGGACAGTGATTCTTAGGAAGAGGCGGTGAACACGGAAGATTAAATGCACGACGAGAACAAAGGACAGATAATCATGTAAACTGACGTTAATGGTTTGTAAAAAAAGTAAAATCGAGGTCCGCGTTTAATCTACGACAGAAGAAGCCAATGGAGCCTGGTTTCTGTAGCATGAAGCGACTGCGAGTATTCCTACTCCCCCCTGGATGGGATGCTAATCATTTCTGTAGCCTGAAGCGACTAGACTACGAGTATTCGTACTCCCCCCTGGATGGGATGCTAATCATTTCTGTAGCCTGAAGCGACTAGACTGCGAGTATTCCTACTCCCCCCTGGATGGGATGCTTGTCCATCGCAGGGTTACCCCGAGCCCAATTATTCACCAGGGTGAAGAGAAGCACTGTGAGACTGAATTGCCTGTCCCGAGTACGCATTTGTACACCGAGTACGCCCGGTTGTTCGAAAGTGGGTTAAGCTTAACCCAGGGTTAAAATCTTAACCCGCTGTTTGGTTTACTTCCTTGTAGACTGATTTGGGCTGACATGTTGGACCTGTTTAATTGGGTTTATGAATTAGGTCAAGACTACTTAGTAGGCACCGTATTACGTATTCCGAGATGAAGAAACTCCTATTCGAAATTTGGCCTAACCCTGGGTTAAAGTTAACCTACTTTCGAACAACCGGGCTGGGTGAAGAGAATCACTGTGATAGTAGCTGTCTTGTCCCAGATACCCATCTATTCATCAGGGTGAAGGGAAGCACTGTGGAAGTAAATTTACGCGGTGCGCCGAGTGGCAACGACCAGGCTAGAACCATCAACCTTTTGGTTTCTAGTCCAAGGAGCTCACCACAGGCCACCACATGGTTTTGTTGCAGGGTATTAAAATTTTCGTCCTTAGATTTCACGATTTCTTTTTCTCGCGAATTTTATGCACTCCGTTTCTGGTATAGCTAAAAACCCTTAGGCTGCCCTGGAGCATGAAAAAGTCATCGAATTTTGGAAATTAGCAAAAGTCATAGAATTTTTGATAAGTTGGAAATATTAAAGACGTTGTGCAAGATACATGGAAGTAGAGAGGGATTGAAAGTTGAAAGTCACCAGCAGTGTGCAGGGCCTATTTTTTGGCTGCTTAGTTTCAGGTGAAAGATATACCAGATTATGCGAGATAAGGCCACCTTGAGGGCAGGTAGGGGGCTACTTCCATTTGTCGTAACTGGTCGGTCTGGCCGGCCCAAGCAAATGGAATGGAGCAATTTAGAGAACTAGTTTAGGCCAGATGGCCCCGCTACTGGAGTAGAAGTAAAGAGCAGGTCGCCCGTTCTGGTACGAAATTGTTGCACAAACATAGGGTGATAAACTGCCTGGACAGACTGGCCGTACCCGACAAATGGAAAGCGCCCAATATCTTGACCTGATGTATGTAATTTGTCGTCGAAAAGTCATAGAAAAGTCATGGAATTTTAAAGAATTTAAGAACCGTGGCAACCCTGAGCCCCGTCTCGATATATGTTTCATTTACCACATACAGAGACTTCAATAATGCTCAGTGATTCGTAAGAAAATAAGCTAAGTATTCCCCAGAAACTCAATATAGTGAAAGCTTTGTACATGATAAGTGAAGCATTTATCGAAAATGGGATATGGACAGACTGTTCAAGGGGCTTCCTTGCGTGCAGTCTCCGTTCTACAGTAGTAATTGTCTTTATGATACTCGTAGACGACCAAGATCAAAGACGGTCAGTTGTGTCGAAGCCAGTGTTTTATCGCAACGTCGAGATATGCCCGAAGTTTCTAAGTCGTCCCTCCATCACTGCTGGAGCTATTGCAGTATGCCTCATCTTGCCGTCTTTATCCCAGACTTCTCCCCGCCTGGAACGAGCAAGGCTGTGCAGGAAAGCGTGGAGACTAGTACCCGGGGCACTGATGCACAGGAAGTTGTCAGTGAAGAAAAACTCGTAAAATTCTGGGACAGGGAAGATACGCAGATTATATCAAATCAAGGTAAAGAAACGTTCTCTACATTATGTATTGATATGTAACACACATCTCATTTTCTGAGTATGAATTGAAAGAAGTGTTTTTTTGCTTTACGATCTGAATATAGATTCTTCGTATGTGGTTACATCCCTTTATAGATACGTTAATGTGTGTTCAGCTGCTGGAAGCTGATGAGATCATAGTGAATCGTGTAACTATCTTATTTAATCAGATATTCTCTAAGCCAATCAGAGATTAGATTCGTAAATGACATCCTTTAAAACTTAGCATAGTCAGTTCTTTTTGCGCACTTGTATTCTGCTGTAGTTCTGATATCAAGTTGGGACATATCCTGACCCGTCCTTTTAGTGAATGTTTGGAACTGTAGTTCGGAAAACCGCCAGTTAAGCCAACAGAAGCTGAAGGATAAGGTCATGGCATATCGACACTGAAATCGAAGAACATACATAACTACTTCTTCCGATACGAACTGAGATATGTGTTACATATCAGTATAATAAATTCTGACGTTGTATCGATAATATTTTGTTTTGCATGACTAAAAAACATTACATTAGTAGTCACTGTAAAGAGAATATATTTTAAAAGTGAAGAACATTATTAAACGAGAAAGGGGTCTAATGGGGTAAGTCATATTGCAACATTAATTTTACGGGTAGCATAAATGCTCGCTTCTGATTGGTCGAAAGCGATACAATTAACCCTAATTGCAGCGCAAGCTGTACAATTGAATTTTAATTGTATCGCTCACGGCTCACAGCGCGGTGCTCAAACATGCAGACAGACAATGCATAGACTATTATCAGAAATGCTGTCATGAACGAGATAATTACTTTCTTGTTATGTAAAAATCTATGGCAAAAACGCAAGACACAAAGTACACATGAATGGCTAAGTACTAATTTTAACATATTATTCATTTACATTGCCTAATTTATATTATATTAATATATTGTAAATCGCCTACAACATTTATATATATGCGCTATATAAAAGTGTAAGTTATGATTATTATTATTATTATTATTATTATTTTAAAATACCACACTTGAAGTCGCTCTAATAATTATTGCAGTGCCTAGTATCCAGTGCCATAAACACTTCTATTAATTCTGTAAATACCATGTGGTGAACAAAAAAACAAACAAACAAATACCACCATCGGTGCCCAGACACTTTAGTATATCCAACAAATAAATAATTGAATGTTAATTTTGCATTTGTTACCTTTTCCAGAAATTAGGAAAGAACAGTTTGAGTTATCAACAAGTCATACAAATGATGATTGGACACAAATAGCTACAGCAAAGGACGCAAAGGACGCTCTTGTATTGCCCGTCCCTGCTGCTGTACCATATTCAACCCCATCTATGTTGGCTCTGGTGGAAAAGATCTCTCAAGAAGTACTACGAAAGCAGTCTTCTCTAGGTCAGGATACAATTTTTACTTCCACTAGTGAACTGAAAGAAGAAGAGAAAGCAGAGGAGGAAGAGGAGGTGGAAAAGGAAGACAATAAAGAGGACAATGTCGGCAAAACGTACGAGGGACAAGAGGAGAAGAAGAAGAAGACAGAGAAGAGGAAGAAGGCGAACAACGACAATGACAAGAAGGAGGAGGAGGAGGAGGAGGAGGTGGACACGGAGGAGGAGGAGGAGGAGGAGGAGGAGGAGGTGGACACGGAGGAGAAGGAGGAGAAGGAGGAGGTAGAAAACCACAAGAAACCAAGATGCAGGAAGAAAGGCGAGGAGGAGCAAGATGATGAGGATAGATATCAGGATAGCAAGAACGGCGATGTACAATTCGTTGAGCCAAAAGAGGGGTCAACAAGGTCAAACAATGGGATGCCTACAGGTAGGTAATATTTTTCCTTTCATCTGTAAATCTTGTAAATGACATTACTGATTGGAAGACGACAGCAATTGCCAAGACATTATGCCGGATACAATTACTTTCAAGAAGAGAGAGTTGAGTGAGTTAGCAATCTCAAGCAATTGAAAAGTCTTCGATAATACTGGTGAAAATACATTCCTTTTTACAATATATTTTTAAATCAAAATAAATGTGAAGAAATATTTATACAAATCTTGGAAACGCTGTAAATTGATTGTTGTTGACAACTACTGATGAGATATAAATATATTAAGCACTAGAACTGATGTTAGTTCCAATATCACGAGTCGATTTGTATTTTATATTCTGGTTGCAGAGGATAATGAAAGCACGGACAAGGAAAATCTTAACAAAAATGTAGAAGAAATAGATCGAAATAAAGCACGAAGGGATCGCAGACCAGAAAGGATGTCAACACGAAGAAAGACGTTAGCAACGGTCTCCCCAGTGAGCGAATACCCAAAGTATGCTTCCGATCTGGAGAAAGAAGCATTCAGCAGGATCAAACAATGGAAAACCGACTTTGCACTAAAGCTTGATAACGTATTGGGACAAAAAACTCAAAGTGATGAACAAACGAGAGGAAAAACAGTAGCTCGTGTTGTTAATGTTCCAACAGGGCTCAGCGAAGATGAACTCAGAACAATGCATAGAAAGATGCTTAGCGAGCTCGGACGGAAGTCTCTTTCGGGAAAACTCAGTACAGAACTTAAGGATCACACCCCGCACCAAAGGATTCCAACCGTAGCCCGTCCTAAACGACCATCGTCCGATGTAAGCCCAAGAGAGCTTCAGTCAGCATTGATGAAGGAGTTACAAAACGTGTCGACAACAGAGACACAGGATGAAAGTTCTGCGACGCCCACAAACGTTCTGAAGCATCTAAGATCACAAACGAGTTTTATAAATGGAGATGAACTAAAGGAACGCGAGCAAAGGCAGCGAGGTCAACGTCTTTCTCACAGCAGTAGTTATGGACATTCCGCCTTACATTTCCCATCCCATGCTGGCGGGACAGGTTTCGTTCATTACCCACAGTACAATCAATATCTGCCGCATCCTCAAATGTATCACTGTCCCCCAGCTCCCGGTTCTTGGCCAGTGATGAACCCGGAAAGGACTGCTGAGCTCATTCGGTGGCATGATCAACAACGAGAAAAACTTGCCAAGGAGTTGGAAGGTGTGCAACCTAGAAATGGGAAGGAGGACGTCAGCTCACCGGCAATCGTTCGCGGTAGTAATCTTGAAAAGGTATTAAGATCACTGCGGGATGTTCTTGATTGTATATTCTCAGAAACGATAACCAGACTTGGTAGTATCGACAGAGAGCGACATGAAAATGCGGTAGAGCAACAGGAAAGCAAAGTGGAGCAAGAAACAAGTTCAGAATCGCAAATCAGTATTCAACGTAAAAAAGATGTCCAGTTAATTGGATCTGAAAATCGTTCTACGGAACGAGAACACATAGGTAAAGCGGAACAAGTGCAAGAACAATCCAGAAAAGATCTTCCAGACAAAGATTCGGAAGATTATTTTGAACAGCTATCAGGACTCTCTTTCAGTTCGTCTTCCTCGTACTCAAGTCTTCTGTCAGAAATTGAAAAAGCTGCTACCTTCAAAGAAGAAGCAGCAGATGCTGAAGTAAGGATGGTCAACTCAGATTGTAGCTCAGGGAAGTCAACGACACAGTCTGTAGGATCGACCAAAGAAGATGAAGATGTCGGCAGCGATGTGATTGTGAAAGGATCATCGACTGACCAAAGCCGTTACTCTTACTATTCCGATTCGTCACAGCCCTCTGTGATATCTTATGAAAGCGAGGAAGAACTAGAGTACCTAGTATCGGACGAGCAACGGACATCAGGAAGTTACGAGGCTTATAGTAATAGAGAAGAAGGGCTTGAGGACTGGAAACGGACGGATGGAATGACAGAAATCGATACTAAGGGTATGTCAGTAAACATACATTTCACGAGCTGGTAGCATCTTCCATCAAGCTATAAATGAATGTCAAACTTATCAAAACGTTTCAAAATGTTCTGGTAGACGGGTCTTGCCTGTAATTGTGTGAATTTCCATTTGTCGGGTCCGGCCAGTCTGTCCATGCAGTTTATCACCTTATATTTGTACAACAACTTCGTATCACAAGGGGCAAACTGCTCAGTACTTCTACTCCAGTAAAAAGGCCATTCTGGCGTAAACCAGTTCCGTAAATTGCTCAGTTCCATTTGCTTGGGCCGGCCAGACCGGCCAGTTACGACAAATAGAAAGCGCCTATGAACGTAGTGTTTAAAAAGTGTATGATTACAAAATGTTCTTCGCAGTTAACGAACTTAGACAGCAAGTGTATCACACGAATGGCCAGACTAGTACTGTTGGACACACAACGTACCCATCCGTAACTATAAGTATTTGTTTATTGCTTTAACCCACTCTGAATTGGACGGAGAGTCTTCAGTGCAGGTTTCGTATCCAATTGACAAAGGTCTCCGAGGACCTACGGCTGAACGACCTTTTACGAGAAAAGGGAAGGACAACTGTTTGTTGATGATTGAGTAAATGCAGCACCTTTTCCCAGTTATGTTAAGACCCCGAGCGTTGGTTCGTCTGGGAGTCGAACCCAAGACTCAGTTCCCGCATGTGAGACCGATGGCCATGCTCTTACCATTCAGCGAACCAGAACGCGTTTATCATTGAATAAACCCTTAGTGGTGTGCTCATTTGGAGACTCTTTTTTATCACTTATAGGAAGCCACTTTAAACTTTATAGAGTTAGAAACACAGTCACAACCATAGAAAAAGCTACTTGGGGATTATTAAGTACAATTTCACGTTCTTAAGACGAAGAATATGGATATTGCGCATTATAAATTGAAATTTTATTATTATTATTATTATAGAATACGAGTACATGTCTCATAGTAACAGGAGAGCCTTAGGGCTGTTCTAAAAATATCGTCCAATCCGCGGAGAGCTACAAGTTAATTAGAACTCCTGTGATTGGTTGAGTTTGCGTGGGGTGGTGAAGCCAGACATCGGAACTGCGGTTATAAATAGAGCTCGATCCATCTCGGCTGGTCCTAGTCTCGGCGTTTTATTGACAGACGAGTACTTTAACATCAAATTTCTGTGTTTCTGGATGTATAGCAATTAAACAGGGTAAAGAGTGCGTGAAACACTGAATTCCATTTACAAAATGTTTCATTCATCAGCTTGTATACCAGCTAGCTGTATCAATGTTTTATATATCGTGTATCTGAAACTTCATTCATTCATTCTTTCATTCATTCATTCATTCATTCATTCATTCATTCATTCATTCACTCACTCACTCACTCACTCATTCATTCATTCATTCATTCATTCATTCATTCATTCATTCATTCATTCATTCATTCATTCATCTGAAACTTCCCTGTGAAAAACTCGCTATTCAGTTTAGTACCCTCATTTTTAAGGAATATTCTCTATACGCGCCATGCAGTTGGGCCATTTTTTTTATTTTTCTACTATTTTGAAGGTTCTTCCGCAACAGTAGCCCATTGTGAGGTTACAGCACCTCATGCTGACAGCGAGCACCAAGAGCAGCAAGCAATAGCCATGAATTCTCGACTGGCACTAGGACAGGATGAATCACAATTGGGTTCCCATCACGACGTTCCAGTTCCCGGCGTGTTTATAGCGGTGACTGAAAAACACCAACCAGATGATAGAGCGATTCTGCTGGAGGCGTACGAGAAAGAAGAGGAGGCCTTTCTGAGGAGTGCTTCGGGAGATTTTGAGGAATTCTATTTCGGACGGAAGCAAGGAACAGACATGCCGGTTGAGGTTAGCTGGATTTGTTCAGGGGCTGGTTCAGGGTTAATTGTTTTTAAAAGAGGGTTTCTAAGTATGAGAGGGAAGGTCAACGGCCCTAGGCCCAAGGTGGTCTGGACTCTGGAATACCTTTGAAAAATATCTCAAGGAGGGGAGGGTTGCAACCCCCGCAGCCACCACCCTGGATCCGCATGTTCATGTTCGTTATGAACAGCTTTAATGGAATAGAAAAATCGAAGATTACTATAACAAATCTGCTTAACATCAAATATAATTTGAAAATGCGAGTAACTTTTCTGAATGGCTAAGATAATTCAAGATCACATTTTCAAATCAAAATTTGAAAATGTGATTTTGAATTCTCTTAGCCATTCAGAAGAATTACTCACACTGCATAAGGGCGATAGTTCCATTTCATAATTCCTCGTGTGCGGAATACAGCTGAACACAGATGAAGTTATACTCGAAACTAGAGGGAAATAGAGTCACCAAACCATAAATAGCGACGCCATCTGTGTTCCGTACATGAGGAAGGACCCAAGGGTCGGGCGGCCAGACACGACAAATTCAAAGCGCCAGAGGCTTCTGATTAAGAACACTGTAATATAATATCACTGTCACATAAATAATAAATAACATCAGTAATTTTCCTATACATTCCTCTCATCAGAGTATAGATGAGGACAAGGGAACTTATTTGTCAGACAAAGTAGCGCCAGAGTTGACACCCGAAGAAGAATTTGTTGCCTTGATATCACCACGACAGGAGGACGACGAAGATGACGTATCAAGCGGCTGGTCAAACGTGAGTTTTCGTAGCAGCGAAGAAGAAAGAACCGACGTGACATTGGAGGAAAAGGACAGCGTGGAGGAGAAGCAAAAACACAAGGTGGTAGAGGAAGAGGATACATGGTGTGAGGACCAGTTAGTGAAGGTGGCCAACGTATCAGATTGTCCAATGGATGATATGGAAAGAATAAGAATTGTGAGTTTAATAGTGACGCATTTATTTATTTTTATTATTCACTAAGCCATAAATTACCAGGATTTATGCGTGAAATAAAAGTGATAATCGCCACATGTGACGAAATATCGTATTTAATCACATGTGAAAAATAACAATTTTCCATCTGTAGCGCTCTCTAGTCATTTAAAAGCCGCAGCCACCTTGTACCCCAAGGGTGGCAGTAGACATCTAACTTCCGATCGTCTCCGAAGATTTTCCGAAGACTTTCCGAAGATATCTGAAGATTTCCGAAGATTTTCGGAATATATATGCTTTCGGTTCGCTGGGGGTAAACTGATAATTGTAATGCGCCTTTGAGCATATTCATATGGAAAAGGCGC
>JANVCJ010082142.1:0-11172 GCA_026413505.1 Epizoanthus ramosus | reverse complement strand
TATTTTGTGTTGCTAAAATGCTAGCCAAACAAAACTACTGATATCATAAACAACATAGGCTCGATAATTTCTTTGATTTAATTACTTTGGCGGGAAAGCCTGTCCCGTTTTTACGAATGAGCGACAACGATACGCCTTGTATGTAACGTCGTTTTAGACTCGCTAAAATAAATTGTATTTTTTTAAAAAACCCTGTATATTCAAGCATCTCGTGCCGACGTGTGACTGATAACGCTAAAATTTCTCACCAGATCTTTAAATACATGTTAGAAATATACTTATTTACATTCTGTAATTATTTAATATAATAAGAGCCAACAACCATTGCTTGCTAAAATCATCGTGCATTGTGGGACACAACAGAAACGCGGTTGGGACAATAGAGTAAGTCTTGTATGAAGTCGCACTTGATCTCCCGCCCTCGTTCAACTCAGCTGGAGGTGGTGGAAGGTCACGACCTGGATTTGCATGCTGAGCAGGTTCATCAGATATGACACCAAAGTTTGGTTTTAGGACTGAAACTGTTGCTCTAACACACGCGCCACACCAAACTGCAAGCTGTTTCGTTTTCCAGCAGCACGTGCCGTTAGAAAGTCAATGTGAAGGCTGAAGATGGCGGCTGAACTTCAGTCGAGAGCTTTTGTTGAAGAGGTGCGAGAAATTCTGAGTGAAGAACCAGACCACACACTTGAAATATGTGACTTGAGACCTAAGTATCAAAGTAGGTTCGAAAGACCAATTAACCTAAGGCTAAGAGAGCTTAAAATGGGAAAGTCCAAACTACCCGTTGTTCTTGGTCGCTTAGAAATTCGCCATTCGGTGTTCTCGGTGACCTCCTGTGGCAACCGCCACTACATGAAACTAAAACCTGGACAAGAATCAAGGAAACGGAAGTATGAATCGAACACTGAACCTGAAGAATATTCAGAAGGCAACGCTGAGAAGTATTTTCGCAGCACCGGAGGTGAAGCAGTGCATACGCGTTCGCTTTATAGCTCGAATCCCGTGGCTACCGGAAGTGATGTTGACTTCTCAGCAGATATTGATTTTACAGACTCAGCCCAACATTCTGCATCTTCCGACCAGTCGCCATTTTTCTCTCCACTGCCTCAGAGGTGCAGTCGTGTAGAACTAAGTGACAGGATTGAAGGGGCTGCCACTTATCCCAGACCAGGACTGTTTTCTTCTCCAAGACCACAGAAAGTCAGTTTCGAATACCACCACCAGCAATCAGTGCCAACTCCACGTTCCATCTCTGAGGAAATAAAAACCTTGAGGACACCTGGGGAGGCTGGGCCATTTGAGAAAGCAATCAATGACTGTCAGGAAGCCACATACAAACTAGCAACTTCAAACAAGAAGCCAAGGTGGCCTACTGTTCCACAAGTCAATGAAGCAACACAGCGAGTTATTTGTGAGATAGCCCAGAGAGGAGACTGTGTGTTTGCAGAAACTGTCAAGAGACAGTTGTGCCATGAGTTTGAAATACCAAGTCTGATGGAGCTAGGCTACAATAAACCAGAGGTGCAGATTGGTCCATTGAACGATTTGATTAAACTTCAGAGAAAGGTAATAGGTATGGCTAGTATGAGAATGGGGGTGGGAACTTATTTAAAAACTTCAGACAGAGATATGGCTAGTATTGGCATGTGAGTAGGAATTAATATAATTCTACATGTCTACATGTAGCATTGGAATAGTGACGAAGAAATTTCTTTTTGAATTTGGCTCCTTAATCCAGGATTAAAGTTAACCATCTTTTGAACAACCAGGCCCGGTAAGAGATATTCTTAGTTGTAATGGTATTGGAGTGTGAATTGGTGGGAATTAACCTGTATTTCAAATCATGAATTACAAAGCACGTTTCCTTGGAAGAGCACTTTTAAAAATGTGAAAGGCTTCCGTGAGTAAATAAAAGATTTTATTATTTATTATTATTATATGTATTTTGGTACGTATATATCTTCATTTGTGC
Organism: Epizoanthus ramosus; assembly: GCA_026413505.1. Lineage (NCBI taxonomy): Eukaryota > Metazoa > Cnidaria > Anthozoa > Zoantharia > Epizoanthidae > Epizoanthus > Epizoanthus ramosus. The sequence continues at coordinate 9,197 of JANVCJ010082142.1, read as the reverse complement.
TTTGTGCTTGACCTCATCTGCAATATTTAGGTGTCTGAGGCTATTATGCCTGCTCTCAGATGAGGGGAACCAGCACTAACTAACTGGTCTGCTAGCTAATTATGTCACTTAGTTGAAATAAATTTACACTAGTTATTTCTTTTTGTGTAATGTTTGACATAATTATATATACATGTATAAAAATGTTGGAAATTTCCCTATATATGTTTTGGCTTATTAACTCAAGTCTTCATCAGGGGAAGTGATAAATGTTTTGTAAAAAGCACAGTGTTACAATGCAAATTTCATTTTCTTTTGTAATTCAAAGTTAAATTCAAATATTCAAGTGGGAGCAAATCATTGTCATCCCAGTTCATTGGATTCTTGCTAGTGTTAATTTCCCATGCCTCTAATACATGCTTGTTATGCCATTTTTAAGTGGCATTTAAAATTGTCTGACTCCCAAGAAACTACTGTAAATGTCCCAAATGTAAACAATATACAGTTAATTGTTGTAAATCACTGACTGCTCTTCTGTGTATACCATTAGTCTGGTGGCGAACTTCCATTTTGTTTCTCCCTAAGCAGTTGCCATTTTTTTGGTCAATTATACTCACATTTCAACTTTATTAATTTTTTTGATGTGCCACACACACAGGTGCACATGATGTTTTATGCCTGTACTGACATAATCATAACCAGAATCACAACACGTTAACATGTACTATATTAAATTATCTGTGCACAATTATTAACAAGATAAAAGCAGGGTTGCTACCTCTAATAATAATAATAATAATAACAACAACAACAACAACAATAATAATAATAATAATATAATAATAATAGCCTTTACTTGTATTTATATGCAGTAAAAACAACAGCAGCTATACAGCTGATGCGTGTATAAATACTGTAAATTATTCATGAAAAGCCCCATGAGGATGGATAACAAATATATTGTATTGTATTGTATTGTTAAGTATTGTATTGTATTGTGACTGTGTGTTACCAGTACATTAGGTAATAACTTATCATAAAGTGGCCATGCACCCTCTGTATACTGAACAGTCTTGAAATTCTTTCAGTTTAATTTACTGTAAATTGCTGCTCTATTGAATGGTGACCTCTATCCTATCCATCCTGGGGGGGGGGGGGGGTGGAGGAATATTGTGATATATGTTTCATTGTCAACCTATTAGTACTGTTGCCATGTCAACCATATATTCAAAGGTCACTTTTCAAATTTTCAAAATTCTCTTGTTTTATATTTAGTTGCTTGGACACAAACAAAAATAATGGATTACATGCACTTCAAGCCAACTTAGTTTGACAGTCTAGTCCGAGAAACAAACACACAACTAATATCACTAAAATAAGTTGCATGCAGGTTCCTGTGTGTTGTGGTGTATTTTTTTAATATGGGAAAAGCTGGCCCTGTTCTCTGATCCTGTTTTGCTGACTGGTTGGTGATTTTTCTGAATAGTAGCCCATTTGTTATGGTTGATATTTATAATTGTAATATGTTAATATTAGTCTTAATAAAAACTACTAAAGTAAGGATTAACCACACCCTAACTCTAACCCTAACCCATTATTGTTGATGCTCCTTTATTGAGCAGCAGCCCTGTATTAATAAGCAGCCACCAACCTTTTTCCTGAGGGTGGCTGCGTACATTATTCGGGTTCTGCTGTATAGCAATTAATGACATTCATAATTTTCTTATGTATACATGATTTATTTTGTTACCATCCAGTACTTTTAAGTACAGTACATGCACTTTCTCCTTGGTTTAGCAATTAAAATTGCTAAACCAAGGAGAAAGTGCATGTACTGTATATCCACTGTATTTTTTGAGTTGTAAGTAATATTTAACTGGTACTACTGTTTTGTGTATCATCTGACGACAGCACCCCGATTAGTGGACAATTGAAGGGGTGCAAGAATGGCCTAATTAAGTGATGTTTTCAGTTGAAGCATCGACTAACTACATGCATATGTATGGTTCAAGTTTCTAGAAACTTAGAAATCTAAGTATTTTGTCATGCCTAAGGTCTCCTCTATACCTACAAAATGTAACTTAGGTTGTTTAGTGGCTTTAAAACACGGTTTAGGACACCAAGTAGAGATTGCCAATTAAGTTATAGGAGATTTACTACATCCAGACTGCCCACACTAGCCTAGCTTTCCTAGCCTGCTTATTCAAACTTTGAACTAAGTTGTGGCAAACCATGATTGTGATATTTCCAGTGTGACATCATCTGTCTCTTATTTGGTTCAAACCAAATTTGATTTGGGTCATTATTTGCCAAGTTATGACTACACCGTGTAGCAAATTCATTTACTGCTGAAATTGTTTTTCTAACTAAAAATTGACATGATTATCAGCAATTTGGAGGGTTTCTAGTCATGGTAGAACTTACAAATGTTTTATTATTGCTAATATACACCAGCCAGACATACATGTAGGTGGATAAAAGTGCAAGAATTTCAAGAATTCAAAAAATCGATCTAAAATCGTCGCTAAGGCCAGTTTTGCACCCAGCTCTTCAATTGTCTGCTAAAAGATTTTGACACATTAATAAAATTTCTATCTATCTAGGTGAACCTCCACATACATGCATATTTCATGGTCAATACTATTTCTATCTAGGTGAACCTCCACATACATGCATATGTCATGGTCAATACTATTTCCACTCTTTATGAACTGGACCAGAGATTGTCATCCCTGGAAAACAAGAAAGAGTTTCACGAGTTGAACCTGGGCCCCCTGGCCAAACAACCACCAGTCTACGACTTCTTTAAGTTCCCATATGACAGTGATGTGCCGCCAATCACAACCATTCAGGTTATGAGACAGCTGCAGAGGTATTTGTGTGAGGAGGACATGTGGACAAGGAAGGTTGATCTCATAAAATTTATGGACTACCTGTGTAGGCAGTACAACTGTCAATCACCCTATGAGTTGGGGATCAGGATTCAGAGCATTGCCCTTGCCATTTCTGTGAGTACATATGGTTATTGTGTTGTGCCTGTCACATACCTCATTTCCCTTTTATTTAATGTGATTTGTAACCAAAGTTCATATTGTAATTTAAAGCATTTAGAAATAATATGTCTCACAGATGGCTTAATTTTGTATTTCCTCCATTCTTTTCTGTCTTGTGTGCATGTGTTGTTGCTACTGTTCTACAACAACAACAACAACAACAATATTTTATTTGCACTCTGAATTTTTACAAGATCAGTAGATGTATAATAAAATTTAACAATTAACAATGAATTGAGTGCAAGGTACCTGAAATAACCAGATACAGTTAATCGAGTATACCTATAGTATAACTTATTGATTCATTATGTATCAAATTCCACTCTACCACGATATAACGTTTTGATTCAATGTGTTGAATGCCACTGTTCCACGAGATAACATATTGATTCAATTTATTAAAGCACACTGGTACACATAATTATACAAGTTGATTCAATGTGTTGAATCAACAAGTTATACCATGTTGAATCAACATGTTGTACCATGTTGAATCAATGTATTGAATCCTACTGTTCCATGGTATAATATTTGGTTCAATCTGTTGAATCCCACTGTTTCATGTATAACATATAATTAAACTGAAAGTGTTGAATCTCACTGTTTCATGACGTAATAGTTTGATTCCTCTCAAAGACATTTTGTTTCGCCATTTCTAGTTAAATTTAATTGTAAATAGTAAAATTATACTTATTATCAACACGATGATGCCTGGCTCTCTAGAATACACTGTATGTCGAGAGGGGGTGACAGACCTCAACACTGGCATGAAGTCTCCCTTACCACTATTCCCAGTTTCCAAAAAGAAAGTCAATAAAGATAAAATAATGCAACCCGTCCCTGTCCCAATTACACTGCAGCATTCTCTCTTACCTCTATCCCCAGCTCCACAATAAAGTCAGTAGGGACTTAAGCAACCAGAATGGCAACATTGACGACAACGGCAGAGAACAATTAAGGGCTTAATAACAGAATACAATAAACTGCACGTGGGAATGCACCAAGATGACCACCTGTTCACCGTCGTCTTCAGAAACTAATGTGAAAAGCCCAAGTTCTTCATTTTGTAGACAACCTCATAATGATAATATAAATTGTCCCGTTATTCGTTTGGCTTGAACATTAGGGTCTGTAGTTCGTACAAGTTGCACTCCTGCACATACATGTAAGGAACAATAAAAATAAATGAATAACAAATGAACAGAGAAAACAGAAAGTATAATTTTAGCAGCCGTTGTCGTCATTAACATTGCTGTCCTGGTTGTGTAAAGACCCTAATAAAGGTGAATACTCCAACCTGTCCCTGCCCTATGCACTTCAGCATTCTCCCTTAGCTCTACCCCCAGTTCCACAGAGTCAATAAAGGTGAATACCCAACCCGTCCCTGCCCTATGCACTTTAGCATTTTCCCTTAGCTCTACCCCCAGTTCCACAGAGTCAATAAAGGTGAATACTCCAACCCGTCCCTGCCCTATGCACTTCAGCATTTTCCCTTGGCTCTACCCCCAGTTCCACAGAGTCAATAAAGGTGAATACCCAACCAGTCCCTGCCCCATACATGGCAGCATTCTCCCTTAGCTCTACCCCCAGTTCCACAGAGTCAATAAAGGTGAATACCTAACCAGTCCCTGTCCCATACATGGCAGCATTCTCCCTTATTCTACCCCCAGTTCCACAGAGTCAATAAAGGTGAATACCCAACCAGTCCCTGTCCCATACATGGAGTTCCAGTTTCCTGCTGCCTTAAATCTGACAAATTATCTTCAGAGCCTCTGCTGTTATCTAAGGGTGACTTGTAGTCAGTTGTCCATATTTAGTGACGGAATAAGGCAGTTGTAGAACGCAAGCCTTGCATTTGGGGGAAGAATCCAACTGCTTCATTGAATTTTAGACTGTTTTAAAATCTGTTAATCCCACTGCTTTATTTTTTAGTTACAAAAATGACATGTTGATTCAAAGTGTTGAACCATATATGTAACAACATGTTTATTTATTTTTTTGAATAACTCTGCCTTTCCTTGTTGCAAGGTTATGGCTCAATTTGTTGAATCCCATAGCTGTATGGAAATGCAATTTTTGTTTTCTAAATCCCATTTGTTTTACTTGATAGTGTTAATATGACTAGCAATCTGAATGGCGCTTGCTTATTGCCTCAACGTGTTGCAACATGTGGATGGCTGGCTTGAATTAGTTTGTCATTGCTTTGAACAATAGTAGTGTGTTATCAATATCTCTAATACAATGTGAGCTCACCAAATGTGCTTGACGCAGGTTTTCAAGACATCGCAGGTGGCGGGGTGTGAAAACTGGAAGAATGTACATAGGCAGATACAAAGTATCTTGGTGAGGAATGTACACAGGCGGGTGGAAGATCTGAAGATTGAGTTACTTGAGCGACAAGAGGAAGATCTTAGAAATGTCATCGAGAAGTTGCAGTCTGCTTCTTTTTCTGATGTTGTTATCAAGATATTTGAATGCTGCAAGGAGCGTTTTGGAAAAGTGAACCAGTACAAAGTGTCAGAGTTCATGAGAATGCTGATCAGCAATAAGATGGCAAGAAAGGTGTTTGAACTGTGTCTACATATTGGCTTGAGAGGAATAGTACATCCAGTTGAGGAGGTCGCAGGAGAGAAACAAGGAACGGAGAAAGATGATGCAGAGGCACCAAGTAAAGGTAACAAAGGAAAACATGCATGTTGTAGTTTACGTTCTTCAATAATGAAGTTTGCAGAATTAATTACAAATGTGACTACATGTATACGATCAGTTTATGCGGCTTTCAGGTACATCGTAAGTAAAATATTTCGGACTTCTGCTAACGGTGGTAGAGACCTCTGCTCATATGGCAGTTCATATGAAAGGGTTATTTGGTTGATGAGTGCTGCTTTAGAACACAAACATTGTGCTCAAGTACTCGAAGATCTTCTGGGTTGATTATTGAATAATAACTCAAATTGTTATCCGAGAAGGCTTTATTTCACAAATTTGAACTCTGTTGCATCTTTATCAGGAGAAGTGGTGAATGAAGTGGGAAAATGGCTGAAAATGGCTGACACGGTTGAATTGGCCAGGTTATCAAGGATAGAAGAGCAAGTAACATCACACTTCCCAGGCTTTAAGAGCTTTCACTCTCTGGGTTACGGTGCATTCCTCCAGTTTATTGTAGATCACAAGGAGCTTCAGGAGATTGCAGGAAATAATCTTGGTTTTCGTTCCTCCGGTAAGGATGGAATTAGCAGTACACATGCAGTGCCTTTAAATTGCATCCTTGATTTCATTGTTCAGTGTGGAGACGGCCTTACACACGTGAGTATTTGCATGTTGCTTATTCATTCGTGACTGTAGTGTACCATGTATGACATCTTGAAAACTAGCTGAGGGATTATGACAGACACAAATGGATTCTAAAAAAAACTTGCAGTAATCGAAAGATGTAAGTGGGAAGAAATTGGTAGGAAAAATGAATTGTATTAGTTTGCAATGTTTCAGCAAATATCATTGTGTTTTTTGTATTTCTAAGTTTGACGCTCCTGTGTATCTTGTGTGTCTGTTGGTACCAATTATGTCTGTCTGCCAGTGTTTTTTTTGTTGTTCACCTTTGTTTGTACATGATCCACTTATGAGTCCAGTTTGATGGTGTTTACTTTAGCACTGTTCCGAGAAAGAAAGATTAGAGACGTAGGTATTCTCAAGAGCTTTCAACTCTTGTTGATTGCATCTTCGCCAGCTGGAAGCAGTCTATGTGATGTGTTTAGCTCCCTCAAGAGTCTATAGTTAGACTGTTGCTATATTAAGCACCAGAATACGGTAGAAAATAGCCATATTCCAGGAATAAAACGGTTGATACCTGATCTGCTAATCATTTTTCAGTTTGTTTATATATAAAAGATACAATAATAATACAATACAATACAATACAATAATTTATTTAACGTCGAAAACGTGAGGAGTGGTTGCCCAATCTCCCGAGCTGGGGGCTCATGTTAAAAACGCTCTCCTTTTCCTCAATCAGGCCGCGGTTATTCAAAGAGTGAATAGCGCTATCCAGCGGATAAATCCTTATCCAGTGGATAAAATAAACTAAATAGTTAGCACTTATATATTTATCCGCTGGATAACACTATCCATTCTTTGAAAAGCCGTTGCAGCGACTTATCGCGACTTAGCGCTACTTAAGGCGACTTAAGCAAAACCAGTGGGATAAATCAATGCAACTTAAGACGACTTAAGCTAAAATTGGAACAAGGCAACTTAGTGCGACCTATAGGGCAGCTGGGTGGAAATAAATTGAATATATTTGTCAAGTATATGCTCTGTCATTGGTTGCGGTTGATGCTTAAACCATTAAACCATTCAGTTTGTTTAACATGTCCTATTTCCGAGAAGATAAAGATAAATTGCTTATTTCCTTATGAAAACAAATGACGGCATTTGCAGATAAACTGAATCCGAACAGTGTGTGTTTATGATAGCCCCGGAATTTTTGATGTATTCTAGACACAACTGTCCTCTTTAATGAAAACACAGCCATTATTGCAATATACAGTTTCATTTCACGGCTCTGCCAAAGGCATAACATCCCATAGCAGCAGAACTAAACAAAATCGTGTATAGGATAGTTACTGAACTTTTAACCAACGATGCTTCTGAAAATATTACCACTTATAGTTCTTGCGTATCATTCAGGTTTCTCAATGGGTAAGTATAACACGTCATAATCATTGAAACTGGCAGAAATACAGATAGCATAGCACATTAATATTCTTCCGACACGTACAAGAAAAACAATTTCGAATTTTTCCTGCAAGTAACTCTTAATTAAGACATCGAAATCCAAGTCGTTTTGTATAGATATTTTAAACAATTAGCATTTTAAAATTGAATTGACTATTTACTTCCTAGAAAAGGTAAAAATGTCACTAAAGACTGAAAATCGTTAAAAATCATGCCGCCTTTCTTTCGAGATGCAACTCTCCCAAGACCAAAGTTCAAATTTTGTGAAATATATACGTGATTAAAATCCTAGCTAATTAACAATTACTCCACCTTAGAATGACGATTAATTTATTGATTTTAGTTTTGCAAAACTCGAACACCTAGTTTAAAAAGTGCGGATTTATTCTTTACTCATTTTTTAGTACCAGAGACGTCAACACTCGCATATTCATCGCCAGACTCTGACTCCGGCCTCATTAGAGGGTCATCTCGTGTTCTCACAACTCCCAATTCCTCATTAGAAGGTATCTGATGCTCTACTTGGCTACGCCTCATGTTTCCCCTAAGCACTTCTTTCGCATACTTACAAATTCCTGCCTGCTTTTATAACTCAACATAGCACGCCTACGCGCACTCTTTTTCTATTCCTTCAACATATAATAGCATTCACATCCTCGTCTTTCCTTAGCCGTTACTGCCATGTCCATTACGTCATCGTTTGCGGCCGATCGCGAAAGCATATCGGTTTGTGCTGGGCAGCCTGTGGCTCTTCCGTGTGATGCTCCAGGTGTCATCTGGTACAAAGGTGGGCATAAGCTGGCTTGGTGTACAGAGGGTCCGCGCCCAAAATGCCAAGTGAGGAGTGGATATAGCAAGCGTTATAGCATTAGCCGTACAAACCTGATTGTCCATAAAGCATCATACGCGGCTGACAGGGCACATTTTACATGCATTGCAAACAACAGGCAACAGAACAAGACCGTCATGTTGGCTGTTAACAGTAAGTAACACTGTGTTCTTCAGAGATTTTTTAAAGTGTGTCTGCCTGCACAAAAAACACAACAGGCAGGGTGTGGAAGAAACTGCAACTATTTGTCATGGTATGTACATTCAATTCTTGGGCTGTGCTATTATGTTCAGAGGCCAGGACACCATCAAAATGCACGATTGGACCCCAAAAATTGACCGGAAAAGCAATTATCTTTGATATTTTTGATCATCTATATCTTAGATTCTTATGATTACAAGCATGTCAACTTCCAAGTCGAGGAAATACAAGCGTTGACCATGTTTTAAGTCTACAAAAATGCTCATACTTGGAGCCGCCCAGTTCTCATTTGCTAGATCTGTTTTTTGACTTATAGATTACCGTAATCAAGAGTAAATATATAAGAGTTATTGTTCTTTCGATTGGCCTGCAAACTTGCCCACTTGGGCTAGCTGCCTCTC
>JANVCJ010082131.1:0-11172 GCA_026413505.1 Epizoanthus ramosus | reverse complement strand
AAAGCATTGAGACTTCAGTATAATGCGTTTTTAAGAACTGTAAATTATTATTATTATTATTATTATTATTATTATTATTATTATCATCTACTTGTAGTATTGGCTGCAGCAAGTTGGACTTTCTTCGAAACATTGCTTCCATTTTGATCAAGATTTGATTTATTCCCGAGATGGGATTACAAATTCTTGTAAATTGTCACGAGAGAAATTTACCACGACAGCGTTTTTGCCATACTTTGTGCTGCTTCTGTATTTGTGTCGTACACAAAACCTATGGATGACGGGTACATTTCGTAAAAGCTGGGAGAAAAACAGCAGTGATGATTGCAATGCAGCTTCAAAAGTTGTGCTTCAAGTGTTTCTCCGACGTCACATCTCAGGATTTTGTGAGTGAAATAGAATAAATCGCCGGACCTTGTGCCAAGATCTCTGTCGAAATACAAAATGGAGATTGCTTTCAGAAGTCAAAGAAAGGTCGATTTTAGGGCTCGGAATTACTGTGAAAAACTCTAGTTGATTTGGCATTTATGTCACAAATCACATTTATATCTCATTTGTTGTTGGATTTTATTATGCGCTTTGCGTATATTTCCTTCTTTACTTGTCGCTGCGGTCATGGTCTCCTATTTGAGTGCATATTTTGTTCTAAATTCTTAGTTCTAGATCCTTAATCCTCAATCCTATAGTCTTAGGGCTTGACTCAGTCAAACACTCGATATGGAACATGCCTATCATACACTTGCACTTGCCTGGATATAACTGGAGAAAATTGATTCATTGCAGATGGCATTTCACACTGGGCATTAGCCATTACCACGAAAGAACAAGGTAAATGAATCTCAGCTATGTTGTTGTTTATACATTAAATATTTTTTATTTTATTTTCGGTTTTGCTGCACGATTAGAAGGTTTCTACGCTACGATTCCCCTACAAGCAGTCGAAGTTCAACAAATGCAGTTCCATTTTGCATTGTCTTTGTCAGCTTCGCCTCAGCTCAGTTGTTGTCCAAGTTCAGAGAAGAAAATAATGGAGAAACTCTGACCTGAAACCAGGGAAGGCATGGGCCGCATTCAATAATGTAAATCAAGATAAACGTGATGAGTGTATTACTGTATGGCTGTGAGACTTGGCGCATGACCAAACAAGACGAAGCAAAGTTAGACTTTTTCCAACACAAATGTCTACTAAAGATATTGAAGATCTACTGGCCAAAGAAATTAAGTAAGCAACAACGAAATTAGAAGAACCGGAGTAGAGACAGTGAGCAAACAGGTATGGAGGCGAAGCTGGAAGTGGACAGGGCATGTTCTACGAATGAAACCCAATGAGAAACCACGCAGAGTAGGTAGGCAGAGCCTGTAAAGAATTGAACTATAATTATATACATTAAAAATGTAGGCGGTATGCCGCGAATTGACTGGTTAGTTCTGTTGGTAAGTTTGCAATTTCAAGAGCAGTTGACCCATGATCGATTTTTAGTTTCACAACTATGTATTTCCTTTTCTTTCTCTTAAACCTGATATTTTTTTAAGTTCATCCGCCACAGCTGAAACAACGAGAGCAGAAATATAGACAGTAAAAACAAAAAGAGAGCAGAGAACAAATATCAAAGAGTACAGAACTACCTTACCAAGATCAAAGATATCTATCTGAACAGAGAACAAACTGCTATCTGAAAAAAGACCGAAAACCAAAGAAAAGACCAATGAGCTATCCAAAGAAAGATCAACAAGCTATCCAAAGGTCAAAGAAAGCTATCCAAACACAAAGAGAACACAGAACTCCATAGAAACATCTTTACAAAAAGATTTATTCAGAACAAAGGAAAAATAGGAAGAACTGGAAAGATATGGGCTATGAAAACAATGATAATCTTATGAGATATTGAAATGAACATGATTAACTTATTCATGTGTTCAAACTTTTATGATGTCATGGCCACTTTGGGGTACATGTATGCAGATTTTAACTCGGGACAGATGGCCAGACAAAGCTGCATGTCTACTACTATTATTATGAATATTATATTATTTGCATAGTGTAATTGCCACTAGTTTTTTACGGTATTTACAGGAAAAGTAAAAATAATAATAAACCAATGATATAATAATGTTACCTGTATAATAACTGGAAATGGGCAAATCCTACATTGAACTGCAGCAATCTGAGAATTGGAACGGTATGGATCTAGTGTGCTAAAGACTGAAACAAACACAAAACATTAAACAATAATGCACTCATACTCAGGGACAAGCGGAGTTGTTCGTTAACTTTTTAGCTATGAAAGAAAATCTCAATGTATAAAGATAATTGCAAGAAAAATACTACACAGTTTTTTGCTCCAGTAAATGCACAAATTTCTGATATATCGACAGAATCTGGACATGTAAAAAGGTTTTAAATTATTATTACAGCATCTAGACATGTTGAAAAGAAACAAGATCAAAGAAAACACTCAAGACACTGTTTTCGACCAATAAAAATTGTTTTAAAATCTCCCCCATTTGGAGAGTTATTGGAAAAATACAGTTCTTTACTTTTCTGTATCCAAAATAAAAATATTATACAAAACAAAATGAGTTAACTTTATTTAACTTAGACTTGAGTTTTACATGATGCTCGTCGGACCACAAAGTTAAAATTTGATGCAATGGGGTTAGCATATTATCACACACTGATTTTCACATTTTCTCAATATTCTCGCCAGAGCTACTTTGAGTTTGTTCAAAATAGGTTTAAATTAATTTAGGACAATTTTTGGCAGCTCAAAATATCCCATCAAAACCTTCGAAACAGAAAAATATCATTTGAAATTTTATGCTTCAGTTAGCATAATATTGTCAGTTTCGAGATAGCTGGTGTGAGAATGAGTTGAGCTGATTGGCTACCATAATAAACTGTGTTTCCGTTGACGCTGTGTCAGCATGTTTTGTTTGAATTTGTATCAATTGTGAATAAAGTTGAGTTTGAATCGACGGTATTATGTAGTCTGATATCAAGTGTGAATAAAGTCGAGTTTGAATCAATGGTATAATAACAATAATAATAATTAACATTTGTAAAGCGCAAATTACATGGGTATATATGTTCATATGCGCTATTTACAGTATTATGTACACGTACATGTAGCCTACATGTAGCTGACATGAAGGCAGTAAGAAAATAATTAGTTTCCTGCATCACAAAATGAGGACCATTTCAGGACCAGTGAATATTTATACACTAGTCCCAATGGACGACCAGAGAAAAAAAGTTAAGTTCGCGCATATTATATTGTAAGAAATTAAAGAGTGGTGGGTGAGCTCGGTCCCCTTATTGGTATCTGACAAATAATTTTAATTTATAAGCTTTATAAAATATGGTAAATGCACCGCTAGCTTGCTGTTGCTCTGTCTTTTTACCAAATGAAGTGCCTGCATGCTAACTTGCAAATTTAAACTTAAACAAGGTAATTTCTGGCTTTGTATTGACATCAGTTGCCAACAACTGATCCAGGTTACATGTACATGTCAGTTGTAGCAACTGAAATCTGACAACATTTAGATTTCAACACAAGAAATCCAGCAAAATATTCCATATTATTCTTTCATGGTAAATGCCTGGTTGTCGAAGCACTGTGACATCTTTTTACTTGAATGAAGTACATGTTTGGCCACTTCTCTATTTCGTTTCCTTATTTGCATCCCCAATTTTGTCCATGTTTGTGTATACATGAGGGTTGTGTGAGTGAGAGATGAAAACTGAGAAGTAATTCGATGTATTGCCATCTGCATGTTGAACATTATGCCATGAGCTGTGAACAACATAACTAAAATTTAATTGTACAGCTTGCTCTTGTTATTACTAAAAGCATGTGAAACTAATAGAAAATTAAAAGAGAAACAAACATTTTCAGAAACAACCCAAAGCTGGGATTTGAACCCAGGTCCATGGATCAAGAGTCCAGAACCCTTGCCACTGGGCCACGGAACATTTTGCTGATAAAAAAATGAAACTGTGAACCTATTAATTTTATGAATTTGACAAATCTCAAACCTACTCATAAATTAAGAATATAGTAATTGTAAATAATAAACAACTGAGTAACTTGGCTTTTCACGATTTACATGTAACTACATGTAGAAAGGATAAAAAAAATGCTGTATGTGACCTCCACCTTTAGGCCTGCCTAAATCTACCTGTACATGTGTAATATATTAACTTGTTTGTTAAACGTCATCCGGCAAAACTGTTTGGCATTTATGTAGGCATTACACTGGGGTTGCCATTACTGGCAATGAGTTTTCGTGCTTCACAAATGTTTCTGGCTGGAAAACTGCAAAAACTTTGTGATGCAATTTTTGCACTGATGACATCATTTTCCAGATGGAAACCACCCTAAATGATGTTTGTTTTTAGAGAAACATTCTTTATTATTATTATTATTATTATTACTATCAATATTATTATTATTAGTTTGCAAATTGAACAAAAACAATCCTAAAGTTAATAGACAAACTGGCATAATTAAGACACTATCATTAGTCCCCAACTCCCACCAAAATATAATAAGGAGTTAAGCAAGCACAGCAGACCCTTTGAGTGTAATGTAAAATCCTTGTAGACAATAAGTGTTTTTGGTGAGGGATCTTAAATACCAACCGGCACAATATATATACATGTATGGAGAAAAAGTTAAAAGACACAGATACTACGCATATTGTATCTAACAACTACAACTGTTTTACTTCTCAAGTAAAACAGTAAAGGGGAGCCCGGAGTTAAAAACTTGATGGGATTTTACTATGTTTCCCACCAGGCTGGCCTTATACATGTAGCATGTGTATAACCAGGGCTAACATTTGCAGCATTCCAAAAATCAGCCAACTTTAGATTGCAGGTAACCTCTTGTTTACAGAACTTGACATATAATATAACCTATATGTATACCTACATCTTCAACACAAATGACTCAATGCACCACAACTCATCACTTACTTGCTCTTTCTAGGTCAATTAAGGCATCTTGATAGTCAAATGCTTCAACTGCCAATTGAAAACTAAAAGAATAGTAGAAAATTAACACAATTATGTTCTGTTTCCCACATGACAAGCTACATGTACATGTATATTGTTGTTGTGGACAGGAAGTACAGTTATGTAACATTTTAAAAAACAGTACAGTCATCCATCAGTAACCTTAGTGTGGAATACATATATGCAGCTTAAAATTAATTGTGTAAACTCAAGTTTCTCGAAGTTTGTGAATGAAGGAATATTCAGTTTGTGTAGGTTTCCAAAGCTTTCTAATCGCAAAGTTATAGCTTAAATTATACTCATATATATGCCATTTACATGTACTTAAATTGATTAGTTTACATAGGTAATCAAACTTGATTCAGAATGCATAATTTATTCTATTTAGTATGATTCTTTCTGGTCAAACGTACGCTTTTGCAGAAGTACATGTAAATGGAAGCTCTTCCCAGCCATTTTTTGAAAGGAACATTAATATTTTTAATGCTGTGGGCGGTAGCCTTGTGTGCTTGGGATTCTTACATTTGATTGCTTGTAGTGAAAAGCTTTCAATAAACTTTCTTTAACAGGGCCCGTAGCAAGGGAAGGGGCCGGGGGGCCCATGTCCCCCCCCCCCCAGCTTTTCCCCTAACTTTTGTGCCTACTACTGCGGGAATGCTCCATCGGAAAATGTTTGGAATTTGGGTCTCTAAAATAGTATTTCCTGAAATTTCAGCACATTTTTTACTACATATTTTTTTAGGATTCCAGTTGTCAATTAATTTTAAAACAAAATGTTTTGACTCCCCCCCCCTCCAAAACAAAGGGGTGTCAAACGTTTCTAGCTCCCCCTCCCCATAAATAATGATCACTCCCTTAAAACATACCATAAACACATTCTCTTGTTGAATGTTTTGTGCACAAAGACAAATGAAACAGGCGCGCGCAATGGCACTGTATTTTAACAATTAATATTATTTACAGTGAAATGTACATTTTACTGGGCAAATGAAGGGCTCAGAACCAGTCGTCCAACCCAATTTCTTTAGATAAATAAATAAACTGTAAAGGTGCAATGACCTTGTAGCCCTTTGTGAGAGCAAGAGTTCTGTACTGTAGATTTTGAGAAGTCACAGTTGTAAGTTTATTTCTCCGTCAAAATTTTCTACCTTGATTGTATCGATTATCTAGTGATGCCATGTAATATTACCTGAATAAGTAAAGTGCTTTAAAAGTACTTCAGCCAGCCAAGAAAGATCTTCCCCAACTCGTTTCGCTTTAACTTTCCGTATGCATGAGTGAAGTCATGGCAAGATTTACATACGTAACAATTTACACATGGGATTTCCCCATATCAACTGACAACACTATCCGGATAAATATCGTCCAAACTGTTGGCCAAGGTTGGCCAATATGTATACTTGTGACGGTATGGGCTGTTTGGCATTCGGCAAATGATTCTATCTACATTGCATTTCATTTAGACTCAAGGTTCTATCCATATTTCATTTCATTTGGAAAGCATGACAGAAGCACGAGTTTACTTCAATAGCATGTCTGAATGAATTAAGTCACTCCAAAAATAGCAGCGTTTGCAAGTCTGGCTCTCAAAATAAATGGCGCCTACAAAGCAAGGAATAGCAGATCTTTCCTCTAAAATATCTCGGCTTCGTTAAGACCTTTGAAGTATATTGCGCATTTAAACCGATTGTTTTTAAATATCTAAAGTAACGCTGAATATCGGAATTCCACGTTGACCACTTCTAAGAGAACAACTGCATTTTCTTGCTAAAATGATGGAACTATTACATAACAGAACAAACAGAACACAATTCTTGTTATAAGCACATGACTGAATCAAAAAACTTTGCCGTAAAATATCTTGGCTTCCAAAAAAGATATAAATATTTTGTTCGATAAAACCTAATCTTTTTCAAAAGATCTAGAACTTTGCCAAATCTCAGAATTCCTCGTTGCCTCCTTCTAGGTGAACACTATTTCTTTAAAATTATTTCTGTATTAACACAACTTTTGTTATAAGCAAATGACTGAAATGAAAACCTTTGCCGTAAAATATCTCGGCTTCCAAAACAGATATAAAAATTTCCTTCGGTAAAACCTAATCGTTTTCAAAGATCTAGAATTTGGCCAAATCTCAGCCTTACTTGTTGCCTCTTCTAGGTGAACATTATTTCTTTATTTAATTTTTGACTAAAGATTTGCCCACAGGGCAGGTGTTGTATCATAGGACATGAAGTCCCCTTTACAATACAGTACACTAAATAACATTTCCCAATGCTGGTTTAAATAAACCACAGGCAACAGGACAAAACAATGCTTTTCAAATCATATGAAATGAATAATAATACATGTATGATATGGAGATTGTTCATTTATAACTGCAGCTGGAACAGTCTCGCTGTTGAAATGAGAAACTGAAACTCTATTGGTACTTTAAAATCGAGATTGAAAACTTACCTTAGTTTATAAATTCAATGTGCTTTTCCTATTTTTAAAATACCTTTTTATTCACTTCTGAATTAATATTCACAAATAGTCTTAGAGAGAGTTAAGAGTTTAAATATTTTGCAAATCTCCGTGCCTTTGAACAATTAATGGATTTAGGCTCTCTACAATTTCTTATTATTATTACATGTATATATATTAATGTTGTAAAAGTTCACTTGCTTTATTGAGAAAGACAGAAGGCAAGCCGTCTGTCCTGATATGAAATATTTAGGCTTTACAATCTGAGTTAAAAATGTTTTAGACTGAAGAGTCATCTTCAGGGTTTGTGTTGCCACGTTGGTGTTGTGTGTTTTAATTGTCCTTAAGTTATCCCCATGGAGAAAAGGTAAATTGGATGTGCAGATAGTTTTTTGTTTAAATTTGGATTGTTTGTAGCGATAAACAAAGCCTCTAAAATCTTTTGCTTCCTCCATTGTTGTGTGGGTACCATTAGGCACCATGTAAAATTATGCAGTCTTGGGATAGTCCAGTCCCGTACCCAGGGGGTGCAATGGGTGCATGTGCACCCCAAAGGCCAGAAATGGTCCACTTCAGACAATTTTTTGTATACTCTAGTGCTACATTGTACTCCATTTCTGTACCAGTTATGCCGGTTCTAAATACTTAAGTGTGTTTCACACGTTCATCACTTCACAAATAACTAGCTATATATAACTTTAGTTTCAATGCCACTACACTTAATTTCAGGGGGGAGTTGATAAGACATAAGTGTACATGTAACTGTTGCACATGTAATTGCTTAATTTTTTCAAACTCAAGTACATTAGCTAATGACTGTCCCCATGCACTGTGAAAAAAGAATGAGATATCCAATGACTGACACAGACAAGACCTTGCGAGTCACTTACTAATCATTAACATCAGTACTTGAATATTTTAAGGGACTGCCATCATTGTTCATCAGAGTTCCAGGGACAAATTCATTCTGCAAAATAATATAATTAATAATTGACAGGCAATCAATAATAGTAATGACACTGAAAATTACCTTAACACTATCTGGGCTGGGGGGGGGGGCTCATCGGCCCCCCAAGGACATTTTCTTTCGCCATTTCTAAACGGTAAATGCTATCAACTTGAAACATTCTGACTTTTCCCAAAATATATTAGCTGACCATGTTTATGAATGACACTTGTCAAAAACTTAACTTTTTCTGGAAATTTAAGTTAAATTCGGATTTTTTCACAGAAATTATAGATCTAGCTCAGCAAAGCGCAATCCTATGTTTTTTAATTAATTTAAAATCAATTAAGGCAAAATTTAAACGTTGGGTACAGTATATGCTAATGCGAAATATAGTGTACCTACCTTGAGTTCTCATTATATTTGTGTGCTGTATGCATTTTGAGCGCGATATGGGGCCGTTTGAGGTGATTTTCCTGAAGACGTGTTCCCCGTAGCACACACATACAATGAGAACTCACGGTAGGTACACTATATTTTGCAATATTCTCTATTTCTAAAATTTGGTTAAATTCCCATACTAAAGTCTTATAATTTCGACTCTCCACTAAATACCACTACTCCCAAAGTCGTACATATCTGGTACTATATTAAAGCTTGGGCTGCCTGTGCTATCACTTAATATAAGTAGGCCGCGAATTTCAGTTCAGTCCGGTCTGCAATAAAATTAGCTAACATTTCTCGCCACTCGGTTAGGGTCACTTCGTTTAAAAACGAAACTCTTGCCAAATCCAGTCAGTAAACACGGCGACGACATACTCCTCTTTAGCTTTCAATAACTGTTTCATCAGGCGCCTTCTTTTATACGTATCGGTATCAGTTCCATGATATTGTCACATTTTTTTTTGGCTTATGTGTGTTAGATATCTATAGTTCGGTAGAAAGGACTGGCTCGGCACGCCACACGGAACACCAGTGACTAGAGTTTTTCCCATCGTTCTCTGTAATCATTCTTTTTTTTCTCTTTTTACTTCTTTACAATCATTCGTTTATACAATGTACATGTATAGAGCGTTTTCACCTGACGTCAGAGCTGCCATGTTGGTGTACCTCAACAATAGAGTTATAATTACTTTCCTTTGTTAGGTACACCAACATGGCCGCCATACCCATTGTCATTTGAATCTCTGGGGACTGAGCGAAAAGGCTCTATATTAAACTCATAACTCAAACTCACAAAAGATTAATTTAAGTAAACTGTAGAATAACTTCTCAATGCACGTACGTGTGCTAACAATAACTTATAGCGAATAATGATAAATGACAAACAAAGAACCCAAAAGATATTGATTACACAAAGAACTGAAAAGATTTTGCTTAGTAACAAAAGTTCTCCTAAACTGTTTTAGTAGAAGTCCAGATGCCAAATATTTGTTAGTTACGGAAATTTCCCTTGTTACAATATGCAGCTAAATGTTTTCATCCTCTGATTTCTACTGAAGTATCGTAATGTGGGCGGTTATTTGAAATTCTGTACTTGTCAATCACATGCTTCCTAGCCAATCATGTTTTTACTTTGCTGGAGCAAAGTAAAAATGAAAATATGTTAAATAGTCCAGTCAATATACGATTTGACTCACCACTAATTGCAAGCAGGTTTTATTGCATAATATAACCAACAATACTGTCTAGAACAACATACTAAAAATCATATTGAATCTATGCACTGGAACATCTTCAAAACCGCCCTTTTGTAAAGGCAGGTGTTGGTTTGACATGAAAACGAGGCTACTGACTGGAAGTTGCTTCATTTTGCTTTTCCACTACTGAGATTTACCTGAAATCGTCTAGAATGATCGTATGGAGCTAGTATAACCTTTGTAAAAATGTAGAAACGCAACAAATAGGGGGGCAAGGTACGCACAATTGGTGAGGGGAGCGAGGGGAGGGGAGGAATAATTTTCTCCATGGTCTTTTTTTATTTGGGAATCCTGTTTTCACATTCGTCGTTAGTTATACATGCTAGCAGTTAATTGTTTTCTTTAGTTTCGGCAAACTCTCAATACATTACCGTGATTTTGAACTATTATACTGTACTTTCGGGGGCCAGCCGCTTCCTTCAACTCAAGGTAATTCTAAGGTAACTCTTCGCTGTTGTCGTCCAGTAACTGTATGGTGGAATTCGTACATGCAGAGCCCATACACTGGCCACATGCAGGAGAACACTCGAGGTTGTTCTTGCGGCAGGTACATCTCCTTGTACTGCAGTCTGATGAACAGTTACACAGTATTATACTGGTGCTGGTGGACTGTCCGTCATTAAAGCCACAACTGATTGTCCCCTCTCATGCTCCAACCCCACCCTTCTACTTGTAAGTCATCTCCCTTCCACTGTTTTTTCTGGTGGTATACTCTCAAGCTGTGATATTTCGCTGCAGCTAATGTTGGAGGTAGGATCTGCAGATGAATCTGTGTGGACTTGCTTGCGAGTTTCTCGCAATATCTCCTATATCTCAAATCATCAATTCTGTGTCCAGGCTTAGGGTTGTATAAGCATACCAATGCATTCTCACCTGCTACTGAAATAGCATCCGTGGTAGACTGATTTTGATATCAAAGAAGTTCGCCTGCTCACGAAAGTAGGAAGAGTTGACGAATTTCTTCAAAGCAGCGCCCTTTCCGATCCCATGTAGGCGAGACGTTGTATCACAGCCAAGAATGGCGTGAATAAACAAAATATTGT
>JANVCJ010082120.1:0-11174 GCA_026413505.1 Epizoanthus ramosus | reverse complement strand
AAAATAGACCATGGCCCCCATTGCCCCGGAAAATCCGGCCCAACGTTCCCTACTGTGCCACTGGCATGCGCAATGACTCGAACAACTTCCAGTTCAACACGAGCCGTTTCACGGACCGCAATTATGGATCTTCTTACAAGATGTTGGCATCGCTACCTGATTAGATTATGGGTTTGACAATGGAAAGCTGTTTTGGAATAGCTTGAAATAGCTGCAAGTAGAACACGGAAGATTTGAACTAAAGAACATCGCCAGTAACTATGGAAACAGTTTATTGTATGGGTTGCTTTTTCTACTCAGATGCAGAAGCGAAATGCAATTTGTCGTCGGCGTTGTAGAGGTGCTACCTGCATATATATATTCAAATTAGTCTGCCAAATGATTCTGCTTTGTAGGCAACAAAACTTCACGGAAACCAGCTCACGACAGAACCATCTGCACCGAAGTAAACAACACGTTTGAGAAGTGGAACACAAGTCAGTACATTTATCTTGAGTGCTTTCAATTGGTTTATTAATTAACCTGGAACACTGCGAAACTAACCTCTGTCACTTTTTATATTTTGATTTGCGAGGGTTAAACGTTTAATGCGGCTTCATTTGGCTAACTGTGGGTTAACTAACCATGGGTTAAAACTGTTGCTCGCAGTTGATTTAGCTTTCAGCTAACCCTGGGTTAGCTAACACAGAATGAATGGAAATAAACAATCCTTAAAGCTGTTCAAAACAAGTCAGTTTACGGCGGGTTCTCGCTTGCTCATTGGCTAGTACATGCAAACTCATCAATTGACACGGTGATGTGAAATACAAGTGAGAGGTCGTGAGCTTAAACATGAAAAAGGAAAGTGCCAGAAACTTTGTTCTTGTTTATTTACAATTTGCAAAGCTAAAGCAAGCAAGACGGCAACAGAAAGGTCGAAGAGAAAACTATCAAAGTCAATAATCGTTTGAACAGAGTTCTAGGAAGGTAGTTCTGGCGATATTTTAATAAGTTGGCGTTACGTTCCAGGCCAATAGGTCCAATTAGAAAACACAGCGCAAACTATTCTCCAGAACACCACCGTGTCTCCACAGCAGTCTTTGTTGAGCCAGGTCACTGTGCTCGGGCATGGGCACTAAGTCTGGACGCGGCCTAAGTTTTTGGCGTTTCTTTTGCACAGGATTGCTCGAATCCGTAAGATATTTACTCGTAATACCTAAACTTATTCAAGCATGCGATTAACAGTTATGGCGAATACGCCTATGCAATTACATTTGCTGACTCTTAAGAAACATTAACCAACTCAATCAGGTAAACACATTACTATTAAAAAATAGGTTGTGTACGTCAGTGAGTAAACCAAATGATGAGTTAATCGACTGAAAGTGCAGTTGTTGTGTATTTCTATACTTTCCGCGAATATCTAACACATTACTGATCAATCTGATCATTTCTGATTGTTATGTAACCTACTATGATTAAGTATATCTTGCTGCTTCACCAGATTAGTGGCCTAC
Organism: Epizoanthus ramosus; assembly: GCA_026413505.1. Taxonomy (NCBI): domain Eukaryota; kingdom Metazoa; phylum Cnidaria; class Anthozoa; order Zoantharia; family Epizoanthidae; genus Epizoanthus; species Epizoanthus ramosus. Next base: position 9,678 of record JANVCJ010082120.1, on the reverse strand, counting down.
CTGTTACTTATAGATACATGTAGTTGCTTTTAAGACAATTCACGGGTTAGCTCCTGATTACGTTTGTGATTTAGTAAAGGTTAAGAATAATCTCACTATTATTTGAGATCAAATGCAGAATTAATTTTGATACCAACTAAGGAACCGAAAAGAAAAACTTTAGGTGACAGGGCATTTGTAGCAGCGGTACCTACCCAGAGACCAATTTTATCCGCTACAATCATTACTTTTAATTGGTAATAATTAAGTTCTTCTAATATCTTTTAAATAACAAGTACATTTCCGATAACGATGAATGGAACCATAAACAGTACATGTTGCTCTTGTTATCAATAATGCCACAGTAAAACAATTTTCCGAGTTAGAGAGAGATATAATCTTTCCTGCCACTTAAGATTGCTGATATTTTTCACTGTCAGAAAGATGAGGTCAGGAATATGAATGCACCGAGACTGACAAAAACTTAATTCGCTATTGCTTTGGGAGCACAACAATTATTTTTTCGCTATGACTGATATTTTCAATATGGTAGCTTTTTCTCTCTGGTTGTTGTTAATTTGACAACAGTCACCTTTACTGTAATATTTTATGAAATATACATCTGTCACTTTCTAATTTTAAAATGTGTTACTGAAAAGAGAAAATGCATATTAAATATGTTTCATTTTCGGAACCATCTAATTAGTATAAATTAATTACAGGTTCCTAAACGTCTTTAAGTTGACAAGAATTAACTGCAAACGAACAGAGATTATACCATTTCATCCGTCTAAAATGTTATGTAAATAGATGTACAAATTTTCAGTTGTTATTATATTTGAACAGGTATCTGCAGAAATCTTCTTGAAATTATGAAATTCATTTCCGGTCAAACTTAGCTCAGGATATTATTTCTTACGAGCTTTAACACAAAACACAATATATCAATAAATCTATACAGAAACCTGAACAGCACTTTCAAAATATCAAATTCTAGGAACTTAATGGTCAGAACTGCAATACAGTTTTAGCTGCCTCAAAACCCAGCATGAAAGAGAAGTTCCCTATCGCTAGATTTTATCTCATTGTCCTTATTATTTACTCTCTAATTGCTCGAACTTTTTAGTAAAATCACCATCAAAAACTTAAATATTAATCAAAAATGTTTACAAAAGCCGCCGATTGCATGAATTGTCTTAGATCAAGTTAGAAATTCCCGCAAATGGATACCTGTTAGCAGCAATATTAGAATACCGTTATCACTGCTAAAATGCATTTAGCCAGATCAATTTAAAGATATGAGATAATCCAGAATATATCTTGCGTTGTACGACAGCTATTCATATGAAGACAATAATTCATTTTACAACTACGAGATGAATATTATAAATTATAATTAATATCGGTTACTCTTCAAGATTGTTTTCTGTCAAAAAAAGATAAATTTGTTTGCTATAGTATAATTATACTAATTAATGCCACTTGGGTTATCATATGAAGTCCACTTACTAACTAAACGTTGATGTGTATTTCACACTAATACAGTAATAGCACAAAACATTACTCATCAATTTTACTTAATTTAACTTTGAATTAAACTACTTCTACTTAAAAGAATATCTTGCTTCTCAACTACATTTGTTAAATTGTACTATCTTATATTTATAATTTTGTATTTTCTTCCTTTGGTGTGTAATGAACATTCATTTGTGTATTAACGACGGACTGTGATACAACGACGCTTGAGTTGCAGCAAACACGAAGTTTCTTTCCAAAGTAATTGAAAGCTTCCATATATCTGGGCAGACGATATGCATAAAGGTACGGGTTAACAAGCGAATTGAGACAAATCAATATTGTTGCGATGCATTTGAAAACTATGACGTGTTGTCTACCGTTCAGCCAACAGATGAAGCAAAAGTTTCCTAAAAATTCAGCAACAAAGAATGGTAAAAAACAAGCAATAAACACCAACGTTATAACTATAGTTGCTCTTGTTACCTTTTTCTCCCTTTCTACGGCATTTCTTAGCACTTCAGAACAATCTGAGACAGTTTTCATTGCGACAGTTTGTTTGTGTAGAAAATATGCAATAAGCGCACACACAGCAATGAGTGCCACAAATGCTACAATGTTATGGCAAGTAAAAATGAATTCGGGCGTAAAAAGGTAGTTGAACCGAATAAGAGGAACTACAGTTCCAAAAGCAATGAAATAGAACCAAATGCAAGAGATCATTACTCTGACTTTTTTCTTTGTGACCGTGAATGAGTACTGTAGCGGTTTTCTGATTGCAATCATTCTGTCCACGCCTAGAGCTAGCAGGTTTGTTGTTGAAATTGCTACAAGTTCGAAATTAAAAATTACAGCCCCGGAAGCAGCTGCTTGAAGCAGATCTCCCTTGGTTGCAAGATAATTGATACACCAGGATCCCTCCAAAATACAGACGAACGCTCCAATTGAAAAATCTGCCACGGCGAGGCTCAATACAAGATGGTTAGATGGAGCACGACGTATGTTTTTCTTGGGATCTATCACAATTGCAGCAATAACGAGAGCGTTTCCAATGAGGATGAAAGGAATCATCATTAACAATGTTGGCACTATCATCCATGACCACACAGTTAAAGCATCTTCCCATTTAGCGAAATCATTATCCGTGGTATGGTTGCTTTCATGACGTTCGGTGGAAAAGAACGTTTTTGACATTTTTCACTCGTAGAAAGAACCCAGGAGAAGATGTAGCCAGTAAGATGGACGCGTAAAGATGAGGATTTTTTAAAAAACGCTATGACAACATCTTTGAGATAATCAGTATCGATGATATATGTTTTCTCCTTTGTGACATCTGCTAATCACTACTTCGTAGTTTTTTTCATTTGATTATCCATTATCATCAAGTGTAACACTGCAGTCACTCTTATTATATAATTATACATCTACCAGTTTCCAGATTATTTACAAAAGTTATAATGCCGTGCATATTTATGAAACTAGTTTCATTTCCGAACCATCTAATTATCGAACAGATGTCATGTTCTACTTACATGAACACTACAGGTATATCGGAGTGGCAAATTAATGATTACTAGGTGGTTTATGAGGAAACCGTAGTTTGTATAATAATGAAATTGGTTGTTGCTGAATGATGGTCTCCGTTGGCTAATTTAATCATCTGTAAACGTTAGACTTTGAAGCTTTATGTAACCACGACTGCAAATACATACATTTTAAATCAGAAAAGACAGAAACAAAGTGGTAGGATCTTTAATACCAGTTTTTGTATCGTTCAAAACATAGATGTGAGTACACTTCTATATCTACAGTTTGACTAGCAACATTTTCTTAGGTACTAATTACTAGCTGAAGCATAGTTATTGGAGGGAACTGGCAATGGATTTTATCTTCTCGTGTTAAACATATCCTCGCTCGTTCACTTCGTTCTCTCGAAGATAAAAGTCGCATTTCTACGCAGCCATCTAACATTCTCTTTAGAGCTTATGCAGCAAGACCTCAGAATAATAAACGGGAGGTCACGTGGTCGACTTCCGGCCTTGTCACTCGAAGATAAAATCCATATCTTCTCGCTACCCTGTATTATATTTTTTATTTCCGAATATAAACATTGAATACTCAAGCGACCCCACGCAATGGTAAGGGGAGTGTTTTCCTCACTCTTTATTACATCTGTGTATATTTTAAAAAGAGCACCCATTTAGAATCGCTGTCGTTCCATCAAATCTATTACCACTTCCTTAGGTTTACACTCTAAACCAGATATATAAACCCTACTGAAAAATCGCTTTGGCGAGTAGGCTCTCTGGTTAAATATTATTATTATTATTATTATTATTATTATTATTATTATTATTATTATAGCTAGCTAATAGTTGACGTTTTTCTCATCCTCATAGCAGAAAACATAACTCATTAATTTTAGTTAATCAATTATATCATTTACCTTTAAGGTGGTCTTATATAACAGAAACCTATTTTCGCAAATAGCAGTCATTTGGCAGAAAATCACTATTCTAAATCATGGCCCATTAATTGCAGTTCATCAAGACCATAAATAGTAAATTTTATCTTCTCGTGTTGAACATATCCTCGCTCGTTCTCTCGTGAGGATACTAGTCAACAACTAGGCGATGTAGCAATATATCAAAAGTTTTATATGCATTTTTTTGCTGCAAAAATTGGAGCCCTTAGGGGAAATAAAAATGAAAAATGCCGGAGGATCTACAGGGATGTACCTCAACCGGTCTAGCTTTTCCTCCCCATCTCTAATACTACTCTTATTGGCTGAGGACTAGCTAATGTGCATGTATTCCGATTGGCGGACACGAATCCAGCGTGTACACAGCTAATATGTAGTTTGTAGACATCTAAGATGGCAACGTTACATTTTTAATAATATTCGCCAAAGTATCAAACAAAAGCAAACATGAAGTTACCAAAGGAAAATTCAGGTAAGGAGGTAAATCCACCGCTGTCAGTGTCGACAGTATGATAGCCTATCGGCTGAACCATCAGGTGGCATTTCAGTTTCTTCTTATTCAGTGCCTGTTTCATGTCTCGCATTGTTGACGGGCTCTCTTCTGGACCAAAATGGCAATTTACGTATACTCCTACTATGTCAGCACCTGTGGCATGGCAACAATATACAATATAAAACATGAATGGTCAGAGGCTGTGTCTGTGACCGTAGCAAGCGTACCTACCATGCTCTTTTCATACGTTTTTATCATGTACACAGGATTTTCACGTGATCAATATGCGAGTTACTAATTGGCTGAAAGCGTCTCAAGCTATTTACGATCTGATTGGCTGGTCTGATCAGCGGCAAAAACTAATGACGGATCGAAGTTCACGGTCAATGCCAGTAGACTCAGAGACAGAGAGCGACCTCGTTCAACACACTATGTATTAAATTCAAACTGGAAAAGAAACGTACTAGAGTATGGAGAGTATGACCACATAAATATATGATAATTCGTTCGCGAGGACTTTAATTGGAAATGATAGGGAAGTGCGAATATGCGAGACACAAATAAAATCACGATGTATTTTTTTGCGCAGACTACGTGACTGACAGACAGCTATGCAACAGGTTTAAGTAGAGCTAAGTAAGATGTAAGTCGACATTTTCTTCGACTTGAAAATGACTTACTTGCCGGCGTTAATTTAAGACAAATGTCGAATAAACCTAGTGTGAACTTCATAAGTATTGTCATTGCGACGCTATTTGTTTCGTAATAATTAGTAACTCTGCATGGCTCGCATGGTAACTTATTGATAAGCACACTTGTCGACTAGTTGTTTAAAATGCAATAAAAACCCGTATAAAAGAATACGTGTTATGGGGGCTCAGGCTGATTTTGTTCTTAAATATATATTGGGTGTTTAATTTTCTGCAAATTCAGCCTGAAAATGTTCTTTTAAAAGGTGTTCTTAAAATTGTTTCTAAAAAATAAATACTGCATAGAATACCAACAGATGAAATCAATGGGCAAGCACAACATGTTAATTAATTAATTAATGGATGGAACTAACCTTAACTGCATTAATCATGGCAATAATATCACATTTAATGCGTGCAATGGTCTAGCACATATATTGATGTACTTAGCACTGTACCCTACTAGGTTATTCTAATCTAACTGGAAGCCAATTTTTTTACATAAGAACAATTTTCATTTTTCAGGTTGAATGTGTTAGCCCGAGTGTTCTTAATCCACCTATTCTTTATGCGGGTTTATACTGTATTTAATACACAGTAGAATATGGCTGCGGTTCCACTAGTGCTAGAAGCGTGCTTAAAGCATGCTTGCAATTGACGTCATAGCCAAGCATGCTGGCTCCTCAAGCATGGCTCCGGTTTCATTTGTCAAAAACCCGGGGGGGGGGGGACTCCCATAATAAAAGGGGCGGGGATGCTCGTCGTACCTCTTAGGGGTTAAAATCCTGGGTTTTGGTACCGCTTAGGGTGTTCAAAGCAAAATACTTACATTTGCATACAAGACGGTACCTTTTATGGGTGCCACGGTCAATTGGATGGCATTTCATATAAACATCTAATTAAAAATCATGACACCATTTAAATTTCTATTTGTTTTTTAGCTTCTATCAAACAAAACAGTCTCTAGGTTTCTGATTGGTACCTTTTAGGGGTAAAACTCAGCTTAAGCCACACCCAGATTGGTACCTTTTAGGGCTTCAATTGAAATTTCCCGACGAGCATCCCCGCCCTTTTTATATGGGAGTCCCCCTCCCGGTGTCAAAAATAATTGTGCTAAACAATAGAATAGTCCATAAAATAGTCCAGCCCAGGTTTTACCCGAAGTCCGAAGCCCGTATGTTGCCTCTGGGTTTTTACACGTGCCTCCACAGAACTTATAGTTATAAACCATGTGCTTTTTGCCCTGGAAACGTGTTCATTTCCCTTGCGTGGCGCGGACGAGAGAGGGGATTAAGCCTGGTCATCACTGGTGAAATAAGAGGTGAAATAAGAATGAGCACAAGCAGAAGAAAACAAACACGTCCGTTCTTTCTTATGCGTTTTCACATATTTTCAGGCTTATTTCACAACTTCAATAGTGAGGACCAAGCTTTAGAGATTATCTGCATCAGAAATTGATATTGTAAAACGGTATATCAATTTACATTCTTGCATGTCTAAAGGAACTTTACTCATCACAAGATATAGTTACTATATAATAATTGCTGCGTGCTAAAAATCAACCTGTTCATTTCCGGCGACGTTTCATCAACTTTGAAAATATTATTGAAGTTAATATTTGAACGTATTGAAAAGCAATTTTGATGTAGTTCCCTGGGTATCAGAGGCTAAACTCGGTATCCAGGGTATTCGTATTATCATCAGGTGGTAGTCCAATGTATATATATTTGTATATATGCAATAAAGTATGAACATATACCTAGATACAGAAGGACATTTCGTACGGAGTCACGAAATGTCTCGCCACGCACAAGCGAGTTTGCATTGAATCGGTTCTTGTGTGGTCGGTGTGGTTCCTGTGTTGGTATTACTGGGGCGGATCCAGGGGGGGGGGTTCGGTAGGTTCGGTCGAACCCCCCTTTGCTTCGAGCACAGGAAAAATGCCAGACCAAATCCACTAAAAGCGCCCAGAAGCGACTGAAAATGCGTTTTCCGGAGCTCGAATTTTCAAAATTTTCCCGGGGAGCATGCCCCCGGACCCCCCTACTAAGCTCGGCCTTCGGTGCGAGACTCGAATCCCCCTCACCAAAATCCTGGATCCGCCCCAGTACATTCGACACTCCGAATCTCGGCAGCATGGAAAATCAACATACCATAATGACGACGGGATCCATGCATGGGTGTTGGGAAAACATGGTTATGTATTGTATAAAATAAGTCAAATACTATTCTTTGCGAGTTACTTTATTCAAATTTTACTATACTATTTATAAGTTCTTCAGTTGCCATTTGTATAAAATAATAATATTTTAATAATCACAAGTTTTCGTGGTGTTTTTAAAAACATACAATATTAAAAGAAATCCACATTCTGATTGTCTGGTACAAAAAAGTTTTCTAATTTCCGAAACTTTCTAACACTGAAATTTCTGAAGATTTTCCAAAATTGCCAATGATTTTCTGGACTTTTGAACTCATCTAAAAATTTCCTAAAGACCTTTCACCCTTTTGTATATTTTTTGCAAACTTTTCCAAAGATTTTCAAGTTCTTGAAGTTACAAAGATTTCCCAAATTCTATCTGAACTCATTTTCTAAAGATTTTCCAGAGATTTCTGAAGTTTTTCAAGTTCTTGACAGATCTACATTGTTATATGTAATAGTAAATATTACATGTCCAATGCCATGTAGTACTGGAAATTTTCTAAACTAAACTGTATGGTTCCCTGCCATTCATCTCTACTACTACTGAAGCCAGGCAGTGTTACATACAAGCAAAATCAATGCAGTATCTGCACTCTCCTTATTATCTTTATCGCTTGTCTAAATGTATTAACAAAAATGAGATGATTGGAACCCAATACAAGCTTACCATTGAGAGTCCAGCATTGAGAACGTATGATCCGCTGAATACAACCAAAGATAACACCATGGTGACCAAATTGAAGGCAAGGTTGATGTTCCCCTTCAGAATTATCCATACAGAGTCCACAAGCTAGCAATGAGACAAGTATTATTTAATAAAATTATAAAATAAACCATATTAGTATCATGTTTAAAGTGGTAATTTCTTACAGAGAACATAACATAACTGCACCAAATATGAGTGCTGAGAAAAATATATACTGAAAAATCCTTTAAGCTCTTCTAATTCCCATCTTCACCATTTATAAACCCACCTGTTTGCTAACAAAAATCATTTCTGGTAATAAGCCCCCTCCCCTCTCCCCTAATAATAATAATAATAATTATAATAAATTAATTATCTAATTAATTAATTAATTAATTAATTAAACATAAAAATGAATAATAGTAATAATAATAATAATATTTTAAAATTATAATTAATCTGTCCAATACATAGATATTGAATATATTTTGTTCAGTTTGGGTGGGGAAATTGTTTTATTTGCTCAAGAATGCTTGCAGATTAGAAGGAACAGAAACTAGCTTTTAAAGTAATGCTCTTTAAACTTGAGATACTTACCGACATAAGAAATCCAAGATTTTCTTTGATGACAGAAAACATTACACTGAATTCAAAATGTGCTGCCTCATTCTTGAACCAAGACAACATATTCCACCATGAAATATTGGAGGAGAATGCAGACAAGTGTTTCACAGCTGGAGTACTAGTACTTCCATTGCCAAGTTTTGCTGATGAGCTTGAAGTATTGTCCTAGACAAAAAAAGAAATACAATTTATACAATTTGCTGACTCTCTAGGGATTGAGAAAAACCAGAACTATGTATATAATATTATAAATCTGCGGTATGTTGTAACCCCTGGGATTACACTTGCTCAAAAGGGATTTGTAAACTTAAATAACAAGTCCAATTGCACTATTTCACTATATTACATCATCATGACTAAAGCTTTCTTCAAGGTAATAAATAAATTAAAGTAGTTTATTTTACTGGTAGAGGCTCAAATCCATCAACTATATGATTTTATCATATACATGAACAATAAATGCAATGACAATGGCAAGTTTCACGGGCTCGCTGGTGTCTAAACTGGCTTGAATTTAGTTTTTCCCTACCTTAAGGTATCACAGGAGGAAATCGAGGTGTCATCCTTAAACTGAATATAACTCTCAAAATATCCGCGCAATCCTCAATAAAGTATATATTTTCTGAAAGGTTAATAAATGTAGTTTTCAGATCTGTTCACAATTTCGTCAGAAACGCGTTGTAAAACTATATTGAGCTTGTTGTTTACAAAACAAGTCGTTTTACTGACGAGATTTATTCTCACGCGCGTTGAAGTCAACACTTCTATATATATGTCTCCAATTTATCTTTGCAGGCTTTGTTAATCTGATGTGAATATTTGAAGTTAGACATTGTAAATTGCCGGTGCTGACTTTAGATAATATGTCATATCCTAAGAAATAGATGAAAAATATGATATCGGAGACACCGTTTAGCTCTTGAGATATTTATCAAACCACAGCCGAAAGTTCACTGAAATTGCTCAAATATTAAGGGAGAATAAACCTCCTCAACTTCGTGAAAAGCT
>JANVCJ010082109.1:0-11175 GCA_026413505.1 Epizoanthus ramosus | reverse complement strand
CTCGGTCTTTCGTACAGACCTTGCTCCACTCGGTCTGTACCATGAAAGACCTCGGGCAAAATATTCTCCAGGACAGACCTGTTTGTATGTCATGGTAAGTATAGGAAAAGAGAGAAAGAGCAAAATCTACCTTACAGATCCAACAACAACTCTTTATTTACCCTAACTTGGAAATTACATTCTCAAACTCATTAATTATTCATGAGCTGCATGGCCAATCATCACACCGGATTTGGTCAGGTGGACGAGTCTTGAAACAGTGTCAAACATTCGTTTGAGTGTTTGAACCAATTTCAAACCCTCATGCCAAAGATGTCTTACATATCTCAAATATTTACAAGGCAAATACATGTATATAACTACCATATGATGATTATAAAAAAGATTTTACTTTTTTTCCTTGCCGAGAGTGGGACTCGAGCCCAGACCCCTTGGTCAACTCCAGTGTTTCTATTTATCACTACATTATCACTAGGCTATCTAGTCGATTACACAATAAAATTGTACAAATTGTGAATGTTATTTGTTTCAACCATTTGAACAATGTATTGTGCAAAAAATCATCGACCATAAAATTCTTCTGTGGACTATGTGACAATATTCCATTCATTTGAGAAGTTATTTCAAAAACTCAAGCTTCATCTTTGAAAGGGCAATTCCAAACACCTCGAAACAATAAAAAGCACTCTGCTGAAGCGGCCTCATGCTTTCATATTTCTCAGTAATTGGAAGCCCCTTCAAACACTTGCACAGGTTTTTGAAATAATTATAACTTACTTTAATGACAAGTGAAAGGAGAATTGTGAAGGGTTCCTATAATAACCATAAAGGGTTAAGGACCTGGAAGTCAGACCTTATAGAAAGAATTTACATGATTTGGTAGATCTTACAGAACAAATTATATACACCTTAATGCCAATTAGTCGAGATCTCAACTCCACCATTGCTTTTTGACCCTGAACCTCCTGCAGTTGGTTGTTAATGTACTCTGCGATTCCAGTCTATCGAAATAAAAACATTTAATTATGCAGAGTGTTGTCAGTTGTATCTGATAATGATTTCAAGTACTAATTAATTAAAACTAAGGAAGCTGATAGTTCAAAGTGTCTATAGGGAACTCATGATTTCATAGCTTTTGTGGAGGCAGTTACATGTAGCAATTGCATGTACTATGGGTAATTCATAGGACTATGAAGTAAAGGAAAGGATGTTTGTGTGTGTTTAATTCGTGTTTGTCTATTTGTTTATTTGAGTGTTTGTTCATATGTGTGTGTGTGTGTGTCTGTTTGTTTTTTTGTTTACATGTTTGATTGTGTCTGTTTGTCTACGGGTGTGTTGTTTGATTGCTTTTGTTTGTTTGTTTGTTGTGTTTGTTTGTTTGTTTGTTTCTGTGTATGTGTACACATATGTGTGCATTTGTTTGTGTGCATTTGTTTGTTATTAATTTGTGTGTGTTTGTTTGTTGGTGTGTTTGTTTGTTTCTGTGTGTGTGTTTCTTTGTTTTTTTGGTATGTTTGTATGTTGGTGTGTTTGTTTATTTGTGTGTATTTATGTTTTTTAATTTTTTTATTTATTTGTACGTGTTTGTTTATTCATATTTTGTTTTTGTTTGTGTTTGTTTGTTTGTGTTTGTTTGTTTGTGTTTACTTGTGTGTAATTCTTTGTTCATGTGTTTGTTTGTTTATTTATTTTTTGTTTTTGTTTGTTTGTGTGTTTACTTATGTGTATTTCTTTGTTCATGTGTTTGTTTGTTTGTTTATTTGTTTGTTTGTTCTTGTTTGTGTACTTGTGGGTTTGTTTGTTTGTCTGTATCTGATTACTGTTTACCCATAAAATTATGCTTTTCCTCTCCCTGTCCACAGATGATGTGGCAATACAGGGCCGTATCCAGAGGGGTTATCATACCGGTATACTGGTATGGGCGCCCAAATTCTGGCACCCAGATTCAGCAAGATAAATTACAATTTTTGGAAATGACATGTGTGTTTAAAACTTCACAGCCCTGCATTCTTACAAACTTGGCACCTATGTACTACAAGACTGTTTACGCAGCTACGGATACTTCTGTCAATTCTATAATATTACCATTTTTGTCTTGGCTTGTACAAGGTGGTGGTAGTCTGGATGGGTGTGTGATGTCTTCTTCAACAAATCCTGCAAAATCACGTAAACCTGGTAACTCGTAACACATACATGTAGAACACACTACATATACTCATACATGTTATTTCTACGAAGGTACTTTTTAAAAAATGCGGAAAAGTGGTCAATTCACCAAGCACGCCAAGCTCAGGATATCCAAGTGAAGTCTAATGTAGTTCCTGTACTCTTGTTGGGTTGTGAGATGCAGTGAATGGCAAAATACGTGTATGATGAGAAGAAATTGAATGTATTCCTGCAGAAGTGTCTGACACGAATACTAAAATATATAATTATTGGCCGATGAGAGTGTCAAATGAAGAGAATTGAGAACATGCAGAGATAGAAGAAATTAGTGAACAGATATGACATAGACGTTGGAAGTTAATTGGGCATATTCTGAGAATGGATGTGAGTATTAAGGCCTAAAGGCAGCTCTCATATGGATGCCACAAAGGCGGAGAAACAAGGGAAGGCCATGAGAAACATGGAGACAAACTATAGAGAAAGAACAAGTGGCGTTAGGATTCCAGACCTTGAGTGAAGCAGAATTGTCGCCAAAGATCCATGGAGAAATTAGTATAACTAGTAACTACCCTATGTAATAGACGCGTCCATCCTCGATTGTGTAAGGGACTGGGGATGAAACTTGTATTTCCCGTCATGCCTTGTTGTTGGCTCAAGGTAGGAAGGAAGTGATGCGTGGCTTGAATTATTGGCTCTCCTCCCAGATAATGACTGGTTAGTTCTTGTAGCCAAGAGGTAGGATTTTGCTTGTTCTCCTCTGATATTTGAGAGTCGATTGTTGTCATTAGGATGTCCCATTCTGTCTGAGGGAAAGTTCTTCGAAGTGCTGCTAGCACCTTCGGACGTTTGGCTTCTATCCAGTAATCTGCACTGTCTGTGTCTTTAGAATGATAAACATAGTCCGGCATTATGCAGTCGATCGATTATGCGGTGATCTGCCGCGCTGGCATCAAACATTGGTCGGTTGTTGTCTTTGCCCATTGTGATTATTAGGGAACTATAACATCAGTCCTTTATGCGATCCCACTTCTGACACCATGTAATGAGTGTAATAAATGCTTTAACACAGCATTACATGTAACTTCGGTTCGGTACAAGCATGGCCGCCATAGTTCTCAACAAGAAGGAATGATGGGAAATACAAGTTTCATCCCCAGTCCCTTACACTCAATACACTCATTACACCTATTTTCCAGCCAGGTAAAGAGAGATGATGATGACTATAAAACACATACAATAATAACTATAATACATGTAATACTTTATTAAACCAATTTGGTTTACAATAATTGCATAATTAGTCAGTCTACATGTATGTATATATGTATATGAATAATATCTAAATAATAATACGAACCTCAAACCCCCCCTAGTCCCTACCTCCCTCCCACACCAAACACTGATTGGTACATCACTATACATTATACTGCATGAACATATGAGTGCAACGTCTAGGAATCATCAGACAATCTAGAACGACCACTGTTTTCATTATGCCAGATACATGTACATACATTTTTTAAACCAGTACAAAATTTCTAATCTGGTACGTACATGTAGTGACAGGCGAGGTCAAAAAATGTGTTAAGAATTGAGAAGGTAACAAGAAGCACATATTTTATAACTGAGAGACTGACATGGTAAGCAAAAACCAAAGGGTGTTTTTTCATTAAATTTTCGTTAACATTCAAAAAGTATTTATAAATAGCAAAACTATAAGCATTATATTTTCTGTTAGTTATGATATCATTTACGACAAAGTCCAGTGGGGGATATAATGTGCAATCATGCATTTACGATCTGTGAATTTTCCTTCTGATCAAAATATCACCTCTCCTAAAGTATAGCTTCATTTGTATTAACATTTTTTTATATTTTGTTCTTTAGATCTAATTTAAGGCAGCTTGTATCCAACATTCTATGCTTAAAGGGGCTACGTTACAGCTATTTAAGGCATTTTTGCGATGTACGAAATTCTCCACAAATCGCAGGAAATCTAAAATAACAAGAGAGATGATGATAAGTAATAAAGGAACGTGGATGGTTAAAACTGGGGAAGATTGAAACGAATTACAAACTCTCAAATTATTTTCGGTCCAGGCTAGACATTTTCATTCATTCTCAAAATAATTGTCTTTCTTGTATTTATACACTTTCGGTTTTTACACTATATCACCATTTTATCATTCTTGTATCCTGTTGAGCTTACAACTTGTGATTCATGACTGTGAAGGCTGACATGACTTCAGAACCTGCGCATTACCGTGACATAGTCCCTTTAACTGCATGTAAATGTCTTTATTATTAGAGGCTAGAACGTGTTTTTCTATCCTGTACTAAGAGACTGGTTGTTAGGACAGGAAAGTTTAGAAGCTTAGGGTCCCAGAAATGTCTATACAGAAAGGTATCAAAAACAAACAAATTGTGCAAAAACATTTGTTTGGTTTAATTTCAATTAATTTTCTGAAACTATAAAACCATAGCTTGGGGAAAACCACTACAGTACATTTCCACAGACCCTGCAAATAAATCGACTGTCTGTTGCCCAGCATGATCACATGACCTTGCCATCGCCATAGGCACAGTTCTTGGTTCCAAGGTTCTTGGCTGAGTTTTGATATTTACTCATTTCTTAAATTATTTTAAACCAGAACTTCAGAAGGAACTGGGAAGAACTTCGCACGCATGTACGAGTCGCGAGTTCAAGCCATTTTTCAGACTAATAAACATTCTAAAACCCGAAGTGATCATTTTATTTATACCTCTCCCCAAACTCTGATGAACCAGAACCTTAATAACCATCTTTTGAACTCTCTTGTTCCTTTCCGAGTAGCTGCCATCTTTGTTTTGAGTTCCAAAAAGGCACAAGATTGTCCAGTGGTAATCGCGATTTGAACAGCTAGTTATGCGTTAGGATTTCGGTCACATGAAAATGCTGGGGAACAGACAATAAATGTAACATCGGTGCATACCCTGATCAGTAGCAAATATCTTGGTATTCTCTGCACAACTGTAATGAGGTAAGCCGGGAGGGTGAGGCCAGGTTGGCAGATGGGGTCTTTGTCGCATGCCTAAACACAACAACAGTAATTAGAATACATGTACATGTACAATCATGTATCTATCACCCACTTATATTAAACCACTCTCTCCCGATCCCCTCCCTGGCCCCTCTCCTTCATTCCACACCTCACATAAGACCCCTGCAACTGAAATGAGGTAAGCCGGGAGGGTGAGGCCAGGTTGGCAGATGGGGTTGTGGTTGCATGTCTAAACACAACCACAGCAATCAGAAAATCTATCACCCACTGATATTAGCCCCCTCTCCCCTCTCTGATCACCCCCCCCAGCATCTCCCACCTCCTAATAAGCCCCCACAACTGTGATGAAGTAAGCCAGGAGGGTGCAGCCTAAAGGGAGGCATGTCTAAACATAACCACAGTAACAAGGAATATCTAACAACCACTGATATTTTAAAACTCTCCTCTTCGTCTTCTGCATCACATACATGTAAGACTCCCCCCCTGCAACTTTTATGAGGTCAGGTTGACAGCTACATGTACGTGTAGAAGGCTGGGGGGGCTTTAGCCCCCCCCCCTCTCAATAAAAGCTGCCCCTACTGAACTAGGGAAAAGAACAGGGTATCAAAATTCTGATCATTTGCACTAGAACTGGGTCAGAATTTCTTATTTTGAGCAGCACATTCCTACCCAAAATTTGAGTGCAGATTGGGTAAATGTAGTATTTTACTTTACATGTACTTTACTTTACTTTACTTTATCTCAACGTTATTTATACATGGTAATAAAAAAGAATCAGGAGTGTACAATAATAAACTATTACTAGCAGTTACCCCAGGTAAATAAAATGCTGTTGAGCTTTTAGGTTATATCTCGTGACATCCTGTATTCTCGGACCAGGCGATCATTGTGGACAGCGGTTTCCGTTGCTTTCTACCAGAAGTGATAAGCTGGGATGGGAAACACTGCGGGGTGGACTGCCAGGGGCAGAACGTCTGGAAACCAGAAAGACAGAGCTGTCTTCATTCTGCTCAACAGCAATTAACCCCACCCCCACCCCCCAAAGTTGTGATGAGGTACAGCACATGTACATACAATTTTTAAGGGTAAATTTAAAGCACTGAGGGTCGAGTGCTGTAATGCACCAACATAATGCAGTGTATGTACATGTGATGTACATTTATTATATGGCTCTGCCATTTTTTGTTTAATATGACTTTTTTCCGGGATTATGATTGGCTGAAATGCACCAAGGTAATATATACATGACATAATATTCTTACTTCTAAAAAGGCTTCAAAATCCTTTCTTTTCTTAGCCTTCTGTTTGATGTGATTTTCTGCTGCATCATAGTGATTGCAAAACTCAGCATACATCTTGAACTTGGGCGACTAGAATTCAATAAACCACAAAAATGTTAATACACAATAAAAATAATTTATAAAGAATACAATATAATATAATACAATACAATACAATACAATACAATACAATACAATACAATACAATACAATACAACACAACACAATACAATACAATACACTACAAATTTACAATATAATAATTATACTTTTATTTGGGTAGGGTAGCCCAATCAGTTTTACAATTTTTTTTGACAGTCATTTTACTACACTACACTACAAAAATGCTGTACACACTGTAATCTGTTAGTACTGTATGATTCTGTGGTACATCTGTTTGCACTATTAACAAACTTTCTGCCTGTCAGAATATTTAAAAAAATGCCCACTCAGTTAAATTAATGTCTTATCATCCATAACTGTCAAAATATATCAAGCCTTTCTGTGAAAAAGACTATAATTATATTATCCTCATATTATATTATATTATCAAGACAGGTGATGAGAATAACCAGAGTAATTACAAGTGGCAAATCATATTTCATGAATGGCCAAAATCAAAGATTTTTTCTCGCTGGCAACCTGAAAAAAAAATTATTTTAAGGAAAATAATACCAAATTTGTTTACATGTAATTGCATTTTGTTAAATTTTATAATCATCATCTGAATGAGAGAAGGCCAAATGAGAATTCAAATGTAAAGAGATAATGGGTTTAATTTAAATCTTTCTTAAAGGAAATAAATTGCAGTTTTTGCATGTTTTTCTCAAGTTTGTAAAATATAAACAAACTGTGAAGAAATAATTATTGAAACAGGGCAATTCAGTTTAAGGGTGTTTCTTTGTACACTGGTTCTTAATACCTGAACACCATTCATGCTGGTCTTAACTGGTGTTGAAGCATGTTTGCTTGGAGCTTGTGGCTGCATCTGCTGACCCATCATGAGTGGTTGTTGACCCATTGGGGCAGCATGTGGCTGCATCTGCTGACCCATCATGAGTGGTTGTTGACCCATTGGGGCAGCCTGTGGCTGCTGCACTGATGGAGTAGACATTTGCATGAATCCAAGTGAAGACTGTACTGGAACTGTGGACATCTGAGGTTGCATATTGCCTATTCCAAATATGTCTGAGTACTGAGAAGATGTAGCTGATGTCACAGTTGCTTGTGCAGGTTGTGAGCCAGACAACATGGATACTGAGGACATCTGGCTCATTGTTGGTAGCACAGGTTGAGTCTAAAATTACAATTCAACACAGGTAAGAATATTACACTCACTGTCAGCATTCGGTGTATACCCCCACAATGCAAATTGAATAGTCTGCAAGGCTTAAGCATGTGAGCTGCAAATGACCTTTCCTGAAACTACATGTACAGCTTACAACATATACACATGTACTGACATGACAGTGACACAGCTGCAACTGTTATAGATACATGCATGTATGTGTGCTACAAACAAAGTAAAACACCAGTGTTTGCAATTAAGGCATGTGTACAATCTTGTGAATATATTTAGGGAAAAATTAGTTTTCGTAATTCAGAAGAGAAAGTAATAACAATATTGACTATATATATGAGCCACTCCAGGTTTGGACTCCAGTGTTTTAGGCAACGTATCCCATGTGGTTATGTGCCGGATGAAGCCCTTTTAGTTTCTTTTATTATTGCAGACACCCGAGAAAGATCTATTCAACAACGTTCTGGCTATATTCATTTATCAACACGAGAAGGCAGGCGACACAAATGTTTATTACGAAAACAGATTTCCTAAACCTGAGGCAGCACATACATGTCATCCTTCACAATGAATTTCAGTTTTGAACTTCAATTTTGGTCTGAACTTTAGGCTCTTGTGTAATAGAAACAGGTTTTAGTAGTTCAGATGCACACAAGCAGCATGCAGTTGTCTATGTTGCACATGAAAATCATGCTGCAAAGTGTTCAGAGGTTATTCTTGTGATCGACCTCCAGCCTCATGCTTCGTTGATTCTTTATTACACTTCACGAGATGGTGAACTCGAAACTTAAGCGAGAATAACCTCTGGCACCCAGGGTAACAGTCACCAGAAAGTGGATACATGTATCTATATATGTAACTGCATCCATGCTAATTGAAGACACAAGTGCAAAAACTATATATATAAGTGACTGTAGATGAAGTTCTCAATTCTCCCTAGGTTATTCCTCTTTTCTCTTCATAACATTTGGGAGTATTTAATTTTTCATACAAAGTCACTTATGTCGTCTTTGCTCTAGACTCTTCAATTATTTCAGAACTTTATAAACAAGGTTACAAAGTTTAAAAACTTTGCTCACCGGTTGTTGCTGAGGAGGTGGAGCTGTCTGAAAGTCAGCAAAGAATGCATCGTCATTATTCTCCGTCTTTGAGTCAAAGGATGAAAAATCTCCAAAGTCACCATTAGCTGTTGAAGCTGATAAAGGTAAAAAGATAGTTAGTTTTGGCATGTACTGTATCTAGAACGTACTGCACTTCAACAATACTACCCTGAAATTCCAATATTAAAATAATAACTGTTTATAACCAAGCCTAGTTGCTTGACAGTGGATTAACGTTAACCCCAGTCAATCCAAATCTTAATTATTTGATTTCTTCGTCTAGGAATATTATGCAATCTGGTTCCCATAAAGTACTCGTCTATTGAAATATCCCTCAGAAACCCAGTTATGTAAAATGGATATGACAGCCTATCCTCATTCTACATGGCAGTAAACCCAATCGTAGGTTAACACTTTAACCCTGGGTTAACGTTAACTCACTTTTGAGCAACTGGGCCCAGGTCTGACAACTTCCTTACTGTTCTTCGTCAGCATGCCTGACCAAGTTCAAGTGCCATAATGTCCCAAAAGTAGAAACCCCCTGAAGGCCTTGATCACTACCTGTATAGAGATTTCATTATGGATTTCCCCCTCGAAAGTAATGACTCCCAATGAAAGTAACATGGGTTATTATAGCCTGTGAAGTAGCCATCAGTGGCTGGCTGTTTTTTTCGCATTTCGTCGGCAACAAGTCTTGACTGCGCAATTTTGAGTATTGGAGGCATGGGATGAGGGCCGTACCTGATGCCTGCCCGAATAGGCCCCTCCTTTCCATGCTCCAAATAATTTACTGTAGCCAGAATACAGAAAATTCTGATTGGTCAATTTTTGACACCTCTCATCACTCATCCGGCATCAAAAGTTCCGCCGTTGCAAATTCCAGTCTGAAGCTTCAGTTTTCATCGGCTTTGCACAAGTAAATCGCAGGATGGCTGTTGTTATTTTATTACTGGGAAAAGTAACCGGCCCTGACCTGACAATTATCAAAAGAAATAATATTTATCTGAAGTATAATTGATCTAGCCACCAGTTACTTGTTCCAGGATTCTTAGCGTCGAACTCGCCAGCCACACATGAATTGCCATCAGCGTATTTGTCAACAAAGTTCCAGAAACTGCATCCCAAAATGTAATTGTATTCACATTTTTATATTTTATTTCACATTTACTGTACCCTGTACGAATTTAAAATATAGCTTAGACTCCTAAGCGACAGATTCATTTGCTCTCAAACTCCAGAAGTAAACGTTCCGAGCGCCAGCAGGCGCCTAGTTGCCATGTCTATAAATAAATGTCTTGTCCTGCTACAACTTCATACACTAAAATATTAACTGACAATATCTTCTTGTACACACTGATACACTTGTGACCTCAATTCTGATTACACATTGCTTTAACCAAACGTTTCGCATAGCTTTGACTCCCAAGCTCGATAAAATTCTGTCTGCACATATGCCATAATTTGCACATTTGCATTTCACAACACTAGATTCTAGAACTTCAAGAACTCATACCGATGACCAGCTGGTTTAACCGCATCGTGTCCTTATATTTAAAACTTGCACCACTGTGAAACAGTATCGGCGAAATTGCTATTTGAAACGAGTTTGGTTGTCAGTGGCTGACATTCACCATGAAGATTTGAATGCGGCAAGTTACCTCAATCACTGGAAATTTGCAAACAACAGCTGAGATTTCATAGCCTGCGAATAGGCTCTCTCGGCTCACAACTCGCAATTAAATTCGACTAGACAGAGATTTCTCATGCCGATCTTTGCACATTCGTTAGCTAAGACAATTCCACAGAATCCAGCTCTTTTGCTTTCTTCAAATACACTAAAATCGAATAAAAGTTGGTTCGATGTTGACATTTGCAATCTCCGATTAAATGTTTGTTTGACTTCCGGATGTCAATTACATCATGGGGGCGGGTATCAAATCTTCAATAGCTTTCGGGCAGGCGCTCGCTCGCCACTCGCTTTGCTTCGTGGCTCGTTGTCGCGGCTTCGCCGCCCGTAACCAGTGGTCTCGCGCTTCGCGGCTCGCGGACTTCTGAGCGAGGGGGGCGAGGAATTGATGGAAAAGCGGACTGAGCGCCTGCTTCGCAGGCTAGGTAACAGTCGATGCCATTCCTGGTAACAGTCGGTGCCATTCCTGGTAACAGTCGATGCCATTCCTGGTAACAGTCGGTGCCATTCCTGGTAACAGTCGGTGCCATTCCTGGTAACAGTCGGTGCCATTCCTGGTAACAGTCGATGCCATTCCTGGTAACAGTCGGTGCCATTCCTG
>JANVCJ010082098.1:0-11175 GCA_026413505.1 Epizoanthus ramosus | reverse complement strand
CTCTCTCCCCTCCCCCATTATATTTTTTGCGCTGGTCTGCCGGAGAACCTGGGAACTAACCTCGCTCCCAGGCTCTTCAGCCTGGGAATCGAATCATCCAAAGGTATTTTAAACATGGCGGATGGTTCAAAATTCGCGTAAAGATTCTCTTCTGTAGCCAGGTCGTGTTCATAACATGCTAACAAAGGACTTGTTCCACGTTACTGAATTTTGAACACTTCAATCAGTATGCTGGGCGGTCTACAGGGAAAGATTATATCTGCAAACTCAAGAAAGTTTGTTCACGTGTGGGTCATCGCCGTTCCTGCATGTCGTCAACAGTCGCAGGGTGGGCAGTGGAGAAGGACACGAGTCTGTTCACGCGTAAGTTTGGTTGAAAACTATGCATAGGAAAAACCTCCATGGAGGGCATGGATATTTTCTGAAACTACACAATTGAAAATGTGTCACCATTGACTGTGGATGTAAGAGTAATATTATAAACAGACAACACAAAGTTGTAGTTTCTGTATTTTATATTGTTTTCCGCGAAGGAAGGGTTTTGAAAGTGTTGTGGTCACATTGTTTTCCAAAATGTGTTATTTATTGTGTTTCTTTGGTTTTGCAGACTACAACTGAACAATTTGCCAGTGAAGAAAAAAGCAAAGAAATCGAGGTAATTATATAATGTAGGGTTAGGGTTAGCACAAACAGTGGGAAGTGCATGTGGCCATGTCATTCATGACAACTGAAAAGACAGCAAAGACGACAGTTTCGGTGGCATAGAGACACACATAGTTTGTCAGTGCTATACCTGCCTCCAGTAACAACAGTTGTTCACAGCAACTAAAAGGCGGCAAAGATGAGAGTTGCTATGGCTCAAACAGACACATTGTTTTGCCTGCCTCCAACCATGACAGTCTTTTACAGCAACTGAATAGACAGCAACGTTGACAGTTGCAGTGGCATAGACAGGCACATATAGTTAAAGTGTCAGTGTTATGCCTATCTCTAGCCACAACAGTCTTTTGCAGCAGTTGAAAAGACAGCAAAGTTGCCAGTTGCCAGTTGCAGTTGCAGTGGCATATGCCTGCCTCTAGTTATAGTGTCAATGTTATGCCTGCCTCTAGCCACGACAGTCGTTTGCAGCAGTTGAAAAGACAGCAAAGTTGACAGTTGCAGTGGCATAAACAAGCACATATAGTTGTCGTGTCAGTGTTATGCCTGCCTCTAGCCACGACAGTCGTTTAGTCACTATTGCTTACCTGTAGTTTTGGTGCGGTTCTTGTTTCTCTTAGGCGTTCTTCGCAAAGCATTCTGTTCCAGCAGCTGAACGAACAGTTCAGCAGTCAGTAGAGAATGTTCGTTTGAATGCCAAGTGGCTGGACCGAGAGTCGGCAAACGTCCAGGCCTGGCTCCAATCGAAAGGATACTAAGAAAGGCTGGGAACGAGAGATCTCTTTACCATGACTGCCACCCTGTCATTTGCTTTATCAAGAAGAAACAGTTCTGGGTTGTGAAAAGTATGTAGTACAAAGCCCAGATGTCAACAAAACCTATTCCACAGAACTGTATCGTACGGCCTGTAGTAGTTACTACCCTTTAATTTTGTACCAGAAAGTTGTTGTAATTCCCACTACAATTGGAAGAGGCATTTCATTCACTATATCAGCATCACTAAATCTAATGTATTCCCCTAGAAATCCACCAGATTCGAAATGTCCTCGCTGTTATTTAGCATGACCGACTTCAGACGCTATCCTTTCTCGTTGCAAAGGAAAATTAGCGTCTGAGGTCAGGCTAGCTGTTATTTTGCTTTCCGTTTTCTGTCTTTTTGCTTGCAGTCTTCAAACTCAATTAGACATAAACCTCTGGTTATCGAATTTCTAGCGTTTTGGTTAGCTCCACAACTGATGGTAGTTATCAACTCGTAACCATGACTAGACTACGAGCAGCCCCTCTCAGATTCCCTCCGTAATCCGTCGAGAGTTGGCGAGACAGGCGAGAGGGAGAATGGGGCGAGAGAAAAGTAGTAGTAGTAGTAGCAGTAGTAGTAGCAGTAGCAGTAGCAGCAGTAAGTAGTAGCAGTAGTATTAGTAAGTAGTAAGTAGTAATAGTAGCAGTAGTAGTAACAGTAGTAGTAGCAGTAGTAGTAGCAGTAGCAGTAGTAGTAGCAGTAGTAGTAGTAGTAGTAGTAGTAGCAGTAGCAGTAGTAGTAGCAGTAGTAGCAGTAGTAGTAGTAGTAGTAGTAGTAGTAGTAGTAGTAGTAGTAGTAGTAGTAGTAGTAGTCGAAGAAGCAGAAGTCGAAGAAGCAGAAGTATCAATTGCACTATTTGGGAAACCCGAAACGTGATCAGTATATCACATTACATTGGAACTCCACATTTTGTGTGATACAAAACGAACCTGCAAACTGAGGTATATATTACGAGTGTTAGAGTTTGGTGTTCTATGATTCTTGTCCGTGTAAAATAAATCATTTCCTTTGCGCTTGGAGTCACCTCGGATGAGTGACCTGAGTGATAAACAAATATAATTGAACTGGACACTTCATAGATTCACTGAATCTCAATTCCAATTACTCGCTTGGCTGAGAACAACTCGAAATATCTTCAGCATGCTCCGACTCCATAAACCGAAGTACACCCCAACCTCTATGACATAACTAACCGTGTTTTGTGACCATAGAGTAGCGATGTACACTTTAAAATAATAAAATTTAAGCAAAACACATAGCCCCAAACAAATTTCTAATCACGAGAGAAATGATTCTAAATTTAGAAACTACAGTTCGAGTTACTATTGCTAAAGGACAACGAAATAGATTGAAGTTGTTTCGCATGTAATTTTACTCTCGATACTATATGTTCTTAGTTTAAAAAATCTGCCAATAAATATACAATTTTACGATACCATTATTTCAAGTTTTCCATATTAGCTAATGAGAAAAACTTTGCTTTACATGTTGTGATCCTGCGTGCAGTGGCCGGTTGTGCAAACACCTCCAGATTTTGCATTTTTTGTTTTGCTGGGCTTTCACTGAATCGACAATTGCCATTACCTGAAAAGTGAAACATATCCGCGAGTTTTCTCTTTTATTTTCCCGATACAGATTATTTGTTCATTTGTTTTGCCAGGTTGTTCTATTGAGAACACAAACAAAGCCACACGCATGACCTGTTGTTATCAGTGTATCAACAAAATCACAGGTCAAGTTTATTATAAACCAAAGCTTATCTAAGTGCGGGACCGTTTGCCTGGCGGTCGAGACTAACTCCTTTAAAGACGGACTTGTAACGCGCCAATTTGAAGACGGGTGAGTTGGTAGTAGGTAGATTGCATATATTCCAACAGATCCTAAAAAAAGATGGAAATAGTAATTTTGACGGTCTTAAAATACTTCAGAAAAGTTTAGTATTTGGCTGTAGATATCGAGTCGTAAAACAAATGTAAACAAAACACAAACTTTGCTCGCGCTTCCGTTTTATTTCTGCATTCTGATTGGTTGAAATTTGACAGTCGTACCTAAACCGTTGGTTTCTTTGTGTTTTACCAGGCAGTTCAGCGAATACAATATTTTATTATTAAATAGCAATCGTATTATATCAATATTACCTAAGAACCGATTTGGATCATGACTTAGTCATTGTTTAGCTTCACGGCCAATGGCATCATGGACGGTGATTGGCTAATGTAAAAATAAGCATGTTGGGCCCCATTACGTCATGCAAAATAAAATTTGTTCTCCCGTAATGCCACGTCAAGCACAAAACGTGGATTGGTCCGCAGGAACGCGCATGTGCGTCTCTGAATTAGTTGGAATATTGAAACAGTTTGTGATAACATATTGAGTCAGACCTCAACTGGGTTTGGAGTCAAGTGACAACTTTTCCCTCAATTTAGTGAGCGTTGTCACAGGTTAGTTCACAATTTACTAAACACAGAATCCACTTTGGGGAATTGTTCATGTTAAATCCTTGCCCTCTCATCGTTGTGCGCTGGGGAAAAAAATCGAAAAATTCTGAGTCCTTGCTTCAGCGATCACGGTGTTGGGCCGACTGCGAATGGAGTCTTCCGGTAGGAGCTGTCGTGGAGTTTGCCTTACAAGGGCTTGTGCAGTGCTTTTTGTGACCAGCTTCAAACTTGAAGGCTCCATTCGTATACTGACAAGTGTATAATGGAAATATTCAAATTTGCAAGGAATTATCTGGTATATTATGGTGTTTCTGAGAGTGGTTGTGACAAAGATTACAACATACTTTGGAGCAAGGAGATAACAACAAAATTGCGGATCAAAGGATCGCGCATGGTGTTGTAACTATAGTTTCATATCTCATTGAATAACTAGTATAACAGAAGCGACCACAGAAGTTATTGTAGAAAACAAGAGGTAAACTGTAGAGAATTGTTTCCAAGGTAAGTTATAATATTATGACGACCTCATCCGCAGTAACGGTTGGGAGACACGCCTTGACAAGAGGATCTACTGCAGACGAGGTCTCAGTCTATGAGTTATTATAATATCTTATATTTTTCTATTGTGGTACATTATTACTACTAACTGTGAAA
This sequence comes from Epizoanthus ramosus, assembly GCA_026413505.1. NCBI lineage: Eukaryota > Metazoa > Cnidaria > Anthozoa > Zoantharia > Epizoanthidae > Epizoanthus > Epizoanthus ramosus. Next base: position 6,627 of record JANVCJ010082098.1, on the reverse strand, counting down.
GTTTATGAGGCATAAATGCACGGCTTTGATTTAAATCGCATTTCATGAGACAAAACTACCAACAAAGGAGTTTTGAAGTTTGGTTACACACCTCCAGCTCAAAGTATCAATATAGAAGCTGTTTGTTTCGATATTGCAATTAATTCTTTACAGTGGTGTTGCCATATACATCGATAATTTTGCCGTAGTCAAGATCCAAAGTCACAAAATCTCAAGTTTTGTTTTTGAAAGCTAAATCAGAGCCGTGAGAAAGACAAGTCAGTAATAATTAATAAGTTGTCAAATGGCAGGGATGTAGTTGGTTCGTCCGTCTTCATCCATCTATTTTACATTTCTTTTTGTTTCTCCCTGTAGGCTATGGGGTATCTAGGAGGCTGTACGGGCCTTCTACTTTTATTTGTAGGCTCGAGCCTGCTAGGATCTTCGGTGAGTAGTAGAATTTCAGTGTCTTTTCACGATCATAGATATTGTTATGTTTTATTCATGCGAGAGTTATTTGGTAATCGAAACATAGCGGGTTTGTCTCACATTTATCAAAAATAGCATTAAAAGTGTTTAACTTGAACTCTTTTTGATGTGAAATATCTCAAATGAATTTAGTTTTGTTCATACTCAAGAAGTCACGGTCGATTATCTCTTGTCAATATGGCGGACTAGCCTTCCCCGCCATGTTTATAATCAATCGTGTTTGTCTAAGTATGACTTTGTGATCGAGCCTAGAATTGAGCGACGGTACGAATTGTAAAGTATCATGAATGCAATAATTAGTACATATATAATCACAATTTAAATTAAGTTTTAGAAGGTTTATTCGAAACAAAGTTCTGTTACTGAAGAAATACATTTTTCTGACGTAAACACAGGGCAGGTAGTACCTGTCACAGTTTTCTCCCTCATTCCATCTCGATGCGTTCACGGTTACAGAATCTTGTTTCCTAAATATTGTATTTTTGGCCTTTTAGGAAATCTCTAAATGTAGCAAAACGTGCAAGAAAGATGTAAATCAGAAATAAAATTAGCTGTATCATGATTTTTGACAATAATCAGTAGGTATTTGGAGTGCATGTTTGCATGCATGCATCAATGACGCCGTTTTCATTTAGAAGGTCGATCCGATTGGAAAAGTAAAAACAGCTTACTGCAGTTACGCTAGACCCGAAACTCGTGCTTTTCTTAGGCCTATTGACGTAAAGTAGCTAAAATCGGGTTATCAAGTACAGTGTTATACCCTGTCTAATTTAATTTGTTATTGTCTGCAAATATAATTGTGGTCAAAAGATCATTGTCAGTGGGTAGGTAGGCGTTTTATTAAATTATACACGGCTTCAAAATCTATTTTAGCTCAGACAAATAGAAATTCCATTACAATTAGTTTAGCAGATCCCTCGGTAATTCTACTATTTTGTAACCTTGAACACTGTAATCACTGTAAAATAGTTCACAATCTGGATTAAAATCCAGTAATAATAGTCTTGTAAATTTTGCTTGGTACCATAGCTGGTAAAGTAAACCTTTCCTTTGAAACATTTGCATTAGTCAGCTATTCTAAGAGCCTTGCGTCAAACAAATGACATTAGCTTGTTCTAAAATCTAAAGGCCTTGGTGCTTGTTACTCATGCAGTACTTTAGACGAGATTTGTTTAAAATTTATTTGAATTTATGTTGTTATTTCAACCCGGTACTCAAAATGAACAAAATATCTGTGCTAAAGAAATATCAAGTAATACGTATGCCAGATTCGAAAATTTGTTTCAGTTGGATTCACGGCGTTTTGCGACAGATACAAACATATAAGAAATCCCAGATCATTCTTATTGTAATACTTGTCTTATTTCAGTTGCAATTCCATGGTATTTCAACGGATTTTAATTGTCTATGTCCATTTATGTTAGACATCAAACCCGCTTATGTCACAATACATTAGAGTTAGGTTGTATCACACCTGGAAGGTGTTCAAAGTTTATTTTGTCATTTCACTGAAAACAATAAATTTTGAGGGGATTGTCAGCTTTGATAAAAATTAACTTAAAATTTTAAACGGTTTTAGAAAATATTTTATTTTCGAAGATAATAGCCATATATTTTGTATATTAACCATCGAAGGGCAATAATCTACGCTATATATTTTTGTCACACGACTGTTAGCGATTTTCGACCTGTTTCTTACTATCGGACACCACCCGTCTATTGAACAATGTGATAATAACTTTCACATTTCGAACATGCACAGCTAAATATCTCCGGTTATTATTGCAGGCTCAATACAGTGACTTTGAGAAAATAATACAAAGTTGCAGCAAACCTGCTTGAATGCCTTTTGTTTGATTCCTCGCTGGTTAGATAAAGCGATGTTTTGAGCAATAATAATAATAACACATACCGCTTCGCGTAGGTCTAGTTAACTTGGTGAATATCGCGCCCTAAAGGAGAATTTTATTCTACAATTTTCTTCTCAAGCATTAAACTCCGGGGTTTCATTCAGTTTCTAATTAAAGAAAACACAATTGCTTCTTCAAAAATTCAAATCTAGTTTTCTTTCCAACTTTTAGCTAAAATCCTTAGAAGTTTAGAATGCTGTTCTAGAAACAGCCTGGTGGATCAAACTAAATATACCTTATACTTTCCATTTCAGAATTGTCAAAGAATACTACCAGACTGGCCAAAAATTGGCGACAGAATCACGCAACCGTTCCTCGATCAGTTGATGGTCAGTCAGCTGCTGGAACAAAACCTTACCCTAGGGTTCTTTTTAAAAGGCCTAAATGGGCCCCCGGGACCTCCGGGGCCACCCGGTCCCCCTGGCGAGCCGGGACCAGCCGGTATTGCAGGACCACCTGGACCCCCAGGTCATGTGGGTGAGGATGGTGCTCCAGGCGCCACCGGTGCCCCTGGACCCCCTGGTCCTCCGGGTCCTCCTGGTATGCCTGGTGAAAAGGGCGATCCAGGCGAACAAGGAGCTCCTGGTGCTGCTGGTCTCCCCGGAGCTCCTGGTCTACCCGGTCCGCAAGGTCCCATGGGTCCTCCGGGTCCCGAACCAATCATGCCGGTAAGTCTTATATGGCCAAACGCAATAATAAGATAAATGAACTTTAACATAATTAATATTGTAACATTGAAAAAAAAATGCTGAGGAATTGTAGGACATAGAGATATGTATAAAAGAAACGGAAGAAGGTTCATCGAGAAGCATAGAACCTTAGAAGGAAACGTAGAAATGAACATAGTTGTTGTTTTTGTCACTGAAGTGAATGTGAACTCTGACGATATTGAAGTTATGGAAGTGAACATGGTTTCGCATTGTTCCTCGTCATTCGCCATTTTCTTGCATTGCGTTTTCGAGCTGCATGACAATGTTGGATGTTTGCACTGCTACTGGAACTCCCCAAACTTCATCACGGTGTTGTAGACGTCAAAAGACCTGCAATTTAATCTGAGTTACTACCATGACTCTATTCTGCGACATAAACACAGATTTGGCTAAATCAGAGGCATTGCATATCACATGTGTTATCTGAGTGTATATTTGTTATATATAGAGTTGTCAAATGTTTTAAAATACTCAAGCACATCAATAACATATATATGTATTAGAAAGGGCAATAGATATTTTACATTTCTAACACAATTAATATACATGTTAAATAGAAAACAGCTATCTAGGCTATTCAGAAAGTGCTAAGATTTAAGCCTAATTTTAAGGTGATTAAAATATTGCATTAAATAGCTACCCTTTTAAACAAAAACAAAATGAGCTAATGTTGCTTTCTTACCTTCCAGAACTTCACTGTTATCTGCGAAGGAGAGAAAGGATGGCTGCAGTGCAAGCAGTACGAGCTTATCAAAGTTACCCGCACATTCTGGGGTCGTGATGACCACGTGACGTGTCCAAAGGTACCCGCAGGCCTGAGCGCTGACAGACTTTGTGAATCTAACGCCGACAACTCCGTTAAGAAGGTTAATGGACAATGTAAGAACGAGCAAGCATGTGAGGTTGTAGCCTCAAATATTTTCTTTGACGACAACAGCTGTGGAAATGTTTACAAGTATCTCAAGGTATGGTACGAATGTATACCGGACGAAGCCAACGCGGTTGATGTGCTAAAAGAAGGCGGCAAAAGAAGACGCCGAAAGAGAAAGAGATCTACAAAAGAAAAAAGGTCAAGCCATGAATAAACAACCACATAACGGGACTCTAGACGCACGACAGAATTAATTTTAATTCTGACTTAAGTAGGGACTCACATTTGCTTTCAAAATTGCCATTTGCATTGTCTCAGGCAATATTACTAACATTTGCTTCGTTGAGTAAGCAAATTCACTTGAAGTGTGCCACACACGAGTCGTATCAACTGACTTGGTGTGGATTGATATGTATGTATATTGAACCTTTTGTCTTCATTTCATACGATAACTAACGAGCGATGTACTGATATAGTATTTTATTTCATCCAAGTCATTAGAGATTTGATTTTAGACCGGAAGGAGTGTGTCCAGTATTGAGATAAAACTTACGTTGTCCATTAGCAACTCCCCTAGTCCACTTCTGTAAAATATATACTTCGGGAGCTAATCGACAACGAAACTGTACAAATTCTTGCCAAATGTATTTCTGTGTCGGTAAGTTTGTGCTAAAATAAAGGAAATGATAAAATATTTGTCTGGACAGCAATTGTTTTAATATATTCAAAGGTGTTTCCTTGCACAATGCATTGCGTGATTCGGGTTTATAGTGGATAACTAAAGTGTCATTCTCTGACAAGTAAGCACATGGCTTCTTTCATGCAGTGTGTGTAAACTTTTCACATCATTGTTGTTACAGCAACTGTTTTAGAAGAAAACAGTGCTTTTTGTAGAAAAGGGATTTGAACACCTAAGTTTAAAACCAATACGGAAATGCATTATGGGAATATGTTTGTTCTCTATTTTGTCAGGTAGTTTTCATGAATCAAAGAATCTTGTTCAAGAAACGCTTTGAATAACTGACCTCCACTACGGACAATTCAGAAACGCAAGCATAACTATCATGATAGAATAAGAATGATAAGAAATACTAACAAATTTGATAGAGAGAAAAGACATAGTTTGTCATCATTACATATCATTCAATATCAATAGTTCTGTTCTACGTTTTCTTCAGTTATTAAATTCAATATTGGAAAGAAAACTCTCATACTAGTTTAAATATGGACGCAAAGCATTGTGGATGATTGTCCTTTAACATTTTGCAGTAGACTTTAAGAAATCAATATACCATGATGTTGTTTGTCTGTCCTGGTAAAGCATTGGCGACTATATGTGGCACAACTAGTTTTGAAACCAAGTTCGAGACATAAAAGCTGATGGCTTTATATATATGCCGCTAGTAGGTTAAGGTATTTTCACACACATTACTTGTCCTCAAGTGAAGCCCTGTATTATCCTGTTCCATTCCTTAATTTAAATTCTTCTCTAAAGAGAATTAAATAAGTTACTGATGTTAACAATGTTTGTATATTACAAGAGAAACGTTGTAGAGTAAATTGGCTTTGTACATTAGTTGCATGGATTGTGAAATTAAAGCAGAATTGTTGGGGAAATGTCTTCTCTCGTTCTTTTCCTAGTTTGCTTGCACGGATGGTTTTATGTGCGCATGCGCCACAATACTGTCATTATCCACCAATTTATATGGACAGACGTACGACTGTCGCATTCTCGGAGTTTGCCAGTGTGAAATCACAGTAGACGAGACATTTCGATATACAGTAAACTCTCCTTGAGGCGGACGCTCTCAGGACCCGCTCGAAGTGTCCGTCTTAGCAAAGTGTCGGTCTTTAAAAAACCTAACAATAAGTGGCAGAAATGACTCTTTTATTAGCAGAAAGAGTTATCCCTTGATTATAAAGACATAAACTCAATACAAATGGAACTGCTTCATTGCTTCTCAAAAGCTGATACGCAGTTCTCAGCCAAAATGATTTTTAAAACAATCTAGAAACTCTGCGATCTGAATTCAAATCGTTCACAATGTTATGTAAAAGCTATTTAAACAAACTCCGACCTGTCTGAACATTTTGAAAATTCTTGGATAAAATATTACAGCAAAGACACACCAGGCTGGTTGAAAATAAAAATATCCAGCAAGAAACGGGAGAAAACATACAAAAGCACCCAAAACGTTTCAACATGGCCAGAATACATTATTATTATTGTTATTATTATTTATTATTATTATTATTATTGTCTCGACGGCAGTCATATGATGATGATGATGACACCCAAAACCGGTATTGAAAATCATCAGTATACAAAGATGGTTTCTACATTCTCTTCACACACTTCATAAAGCAAACTGTAATTTCGACCACCGAGTTGCGGTATAGAAATAGTGACTGCCTCGCCAGAATTGTAGAATGATACTGTTATCTAAAAAGCTCAGTTTTCAATTACGCAATGCTTCAAACTAGTAGAACCTACGATTTTTGGCACAACAAACATACCCCCGGTAATATTAAGCCCATGTATCTACTAACAAAAATATTATTCCGGATGTTAGCCCCCCCCCGGATATAAGCCCCCCATATATGGCCCATCTAACGAATGAGTGATGTGTTCCTTGTTTCTTTGTAAACATCACAATTTCAAATCGAA
>JANVCJ010082087.1:0-11178 GCA_026413505.1 Epizoanthus ramosus | reverse complement strand
GTCAGCGTGACTTCCACAACTTATTGATATACGCAAGGCAACCAATGAGAGCGCGCGTTATATCGTTACCATTTTATGATTGTTTTTTGTCCATATTTGGATTTGCATTGTCCTGCTGTGTTAGCTGTCAACACCTTCCGCTTTCTGATGCATTGTGGGTGAGCTCCAAGACAGCAGCAATGGCGTCCTCGGAAGTTTACGAAGTTGTTCTTAGTGGAGGTGCGCCGTGGGGCTTTAGATTGCAGGGAGGCAAGGAATTCCGAGCGCCTTTGAGAATAGCAAAGGTTTGTGTTCTTATCTGCTTTGCAAAATATTTGTGTTATAGTTGCATACTTTTCAATGTTTTCTTTGGATGCACTACAGTGTACTACGGCACAGACTCAGTGACACGGTGTGAGTCGAACTCTGGTCTCCGAACTTGTTTAAGCTGGCCATGATGATTTGCAAGCGACTTTACAATTGACCCAATACTGACGTTTAATGTCAATTGCAAATTATTAGTAGTTAGTTCACGGGCTTGGCAATAAAACTGGTGGCTTTGAAAAGTCACTCTTGGAAATCTTAAGAACAGTGGAATTTCTGAGCCCGTCGAGATAGGAATTCGATATTTGAGCCCTTTCTTAGTTTCTACAAATTGATGTAAATACAAATATCATTCATTATTTCATTGATTATGTATACTTGAGGAAAAATTGCAGTTGAGAACTTGTACCAGTGTAATTTCGGCAGTTGGAACGTCTTTACTGCAGACATAATTTTTATTTTGAGGTGATGTTGTTTGTACTTGTGGCCGGTTAGAAATAGCGATTACTAAGATACTACGAACGCTACTCGGCAGATTATTTAGTTGGTAACTTATATCACGATTTAAAATAATTAAGCAGTTTTGACTTAATCCAAATTCAGTAATTAGCAGCAGTTTTGGAAGAGATGTGAATGTGTTCGAACGTCCCTTCAGTTTGGCGAGGACCCCCGAACGCGACTCTGTTTACATCCGACTAGCTGTGGACACATTTCGCACTGTCAGAGCCAGTGATAGTACTTCAACTTGTGATTGGGGTTTTCAGAGAACTAGAACTGCTCCGGTCGCAAATACTTTTAGTGCACATCCGATCCGAGCGATATTTCTGGCGTGGCATTGCATTCTTCATGTGATTAAACAGATAACTATTTAAAACCTTTATTTTGAGTTCAAATCAGTTTGCACATTAAGCCCAGTGATCATCCTTTGGAAATTCAAGTGGGAAGCTTCGCCTGAAGGACACACTTCAGCTCCACGATTTATCCAAATATAAGAAAATAAATAACAGCAGTTAAAATAAATCAAATACCTCTCCAAACTGAGATAGTGCATTTTAGCCAATTCAGGCTTTAGAATTGCATGTATACACGTATCTTGATAAAAAAAATGATATTGGCCTGGCTTTGTATCTTTGAATCAAATATCCAAATGTTTTGATAACCGGTGTATCAGATTGGATTCATATCGCGTGCGGTGCTCTTCATCTAACCAATTATATGACTTGTTTTTATTGCTCAAGTAAATTTGCTGATGACAAAAAGGTGTTGAAAATATGTTACTTAATAGTTAACAGCAAAGGGCTCTGTAAGTAAATGTTAGAGCAAATTAAAGAAATAACCTGTTACTTAATAGTTAAAGCAGAGCTTTGTAAGTAAATTTAGAAGTTAGAAAAAACTAAAGAAATAGCAACTTACTGTAGTTCTACTGAAATGTTGCAGTATTTTTACCCATATGTCAGGCTTTCATTGTTCTATCAATTAAAATTTTCTAAAGTACTTTCCTCTTTTGTTATGCTACTGGTAAGGGGTAAGCTAACCAATTAAAATTTAATAAATATCACTGTTCTTGACCCTAACTGTATAGAACTTATCTGTAATTACAAGTAAGGTGATGTACTGTCAATATATCTCAAAAACAGTATGGATATATTTTTATATTGCCTCTTTTCACATGGATTCATTTTCACATAAAAATAAAAAAATATATTTTTGTGTTTTCATGTCTTGTCTACTCAACAATGGTGCCAATTTCACTGAAAACAAGCCTTTTGAAAATGGATTACTAGAAAGTGAATTTTTTTGAAAATACAGTTCTATTGTCTCAGTGTAGATCAAAAATATTTTGAAAATGCAAACATGTGAATTTGGTATCTTTGTATTGTGGATAGGATGTGAAAATGTAAACATATTTTTTCATTAATAATTAAATAAATTTTAAAATTATTAAAATGAATAAATAAAAGTGCATCTTCAAATGAAAATGATCTTTGTCCACATGCACACATCTTGAAAAAGCCATATTTTCAAATGAATTGTTTCTGTGTAAACAGGTTAGTACATAATTTTTAATCACTGCAATGTAACAGAGTTTATTATTCGATAAGCCATAAATTACTAGAGGATAATTTATGCACATAATAATAATAATAAGAAGAAGAAGACTTTATTTAATGAGGGTAATACTAAATAGTGAAAAACACTAATAAACTTATGGCAATCCTTAATCATAATACAATTTATTTACAATTTATTATACAAAAACTAACTAAGCAGGACTTGCTGTACTAAAACTAAATATAAAATTGCAATAAAAATGATAATAATAATAAGTAATGGTAGTAGGACTGATTGGAGTCCAATTCTGTCTGATAATGACATCATCCACGCAGCATATTCACAGAGTGTCTCTTCATCTGCTGGGGACAAACAGCTTAATGTCCCTGCCCGTGGCCTGATGATACACACTGTAATTATGGTAATGATATTGGTATATGTTCAAATGCACATTACAGAATCACAGAGATTGAACTGAAAGCATGTTTGATAAAAATTTTCCAACACAAACATCTCATTTCACACTACTTATGACTTTTGATTTAATAAATAATAAACAGAACATTACATGGATTCTTGTGTTGAAAATATCCTCGCTCGTTCACTTAGCTCACTCATATGGATATCCAACACTCCAAGATAAAAATTGTATCTCTATGTGGCCATGTGAATATCCTCGAGCTATATTCGAATGGAGTGAGGATACAGCTGTAAAGTTGTAATTTCTTCATGTCTTTATCTTAGTTATTGTAATAATAATAATAATATATAAAATAATAATAATAATATATAAAATAATAATAATAAAATATTAATTTTGTACATTTATAATTACAGCACCTTTTCCAAAGTTCAAAGGTGCTGCTACATGTTGCATAATTAATGTTCTTGGTATGCATGAAATATAACCGTAATATACATTTACATATAAAATATTAAAAATCTTAGGTTAAGTTTAAAATGATCTATCAGTGAGCTTGGTAGCCAGTGATTATGTGCCTTATCTTCATTTGAACAAGACCCCTTCTCGCAAGTGGATGCACATCTGTGGAATCAAATACCACCTTTCACTAGAAGATTATCAAAAAAGAAGTTCCAGAAAGAAATCAAAACAGTTTTACTAAACGACCTAAATATAAATCGTTATGATACTGAAATCTCCGAACTTTTCAATTAAGTCTCTCTTATGCCACGTGCTATTACTGACCCTTCTTTCTATTCTTTAATGCAATTTCTATATACCAATGTATTATAAAAATGTAATGTTCTTTTCTTTTTATTTCTTCTTTCACAACTCCATGTTAAAATAATTTATATTACTAATTATTTATGTTTACGAACTAGATTAATTAAATGCTCCAAATCATTAAGCTACACGCAGGTTGAACATGTTTGTATATCTGTATTATTCATTCAATAAATTATACTTGCATTGTAACTGGCAGCCATCGGAGCTATATATAAAGAAATTGTAAAGTACAGGACATTTCGTAAGCCGATGCGCTATAGAAGCACTACATTTATCATTATTAGCTATGTATTTTCACCTGAGACGTGCACCTGAGAGGTACATCACCTTCCCCACCCTGTCCCTGGAACTAAGGAAATATCAGTCTGCGTAGAGGTAATATCTAATATATAGTCAGAGAGAAATTAAAGGGTTTCCACTATGGTTTCCATCATGACCTGAAGTAAAATGTATAGGCAAGTTTGAAGACGAATATAAGTGAATAATTCGTTCATACGACAGTATCTGCGTAACAAGGAGATCTTAATACGGTATTACTTAAATGCTGACCACTTTACACAAATGTATTTCAGGTCATGATTCCTATAGGCTTAAAATAGTTTATGAGACTGAAATCCTAAGACCATAGGAATCAACACCAAATAATATAGTTGCTTTAGTAGAGATCGTTTAAACTTTCAGTGTTTCAGAAGATGCAGTATTGCAATATTTTCTGTTCAATATGTCGCCGACTTCGCACGAATGGAATGCTCGCCTCTAATGAGATACATATCTAGTTGACATGTATGACGTTTTTGAAAAGTTTAGACTAATTACTAATTTGTCCAATTCGTAATTCAGTCCGGCGTAATTTTTCAAAGCTATCTGTGGTTTCTTTCTATCTACGAACTGTTTGTGCAATGTCACAGAAACTGCATTGGCTACTGTCACAGAGTTTAGCATCTCATGTAGAGTTTAAAGTGCCGACCAACTTGTCGCAACTCGTCCCAATATTCTTTGTTGAATATCACATAGAAACAAGGGTTGGTGGCACAGTTCGTGTGTGCAACCCAGAAGAGCAGGATCTGAAGGTAACTGGGCAGGCTTCTATCACTACCGAACGCGTAGTAATAATGAACGACGTGAGCCGGAAACCATGTGATTGCAAAAGTAGTTGCCATAGTTACCAACATCAAGATGATTTTTCTTACCTGTTTCCGTTTCTGTATTTCGTTCCTTTCAATTCTATTCCCAGGGATCTTTCGTAACCACAGAAACCGAATAACAAAGAAATATAGTGTTACCATAATGATAACGGGAATAGCGTAATCAACAACAAACTTTGTAACCATTTCTGCCTTGTATAGTTTATCGGCTGTGTCTCTGTCATCTGACCACATTGTGTAACAAGCAGTGATTGTAGTATTGTGATATTTACGAGATTTAGTGCTCGCTTTATATAACTCTGTTGTGGAATGCAAACACGAAAACGCGAGAACAGCACCAATGATCTTTAACACGTTCCTTTTTGTAAGCGTCTTCTTGATCCGTGGCACGATAACCAGATATCTCTCAACTGCCATGGCGGTGAGGGTGAAAATAGATGAGTCGATGGCAAACAAAAGAGAAAACCGTGAGAACTTGCACAGGAATAATCCAAATCCTACTGGAAACCACGAAAAATCACCATAATCATAAAAGAGTTGATCGAGGACAATGGTTAAAGCGTATAGGATGTCAGAGGTCGCCATGTTGATTACCAGCAGGTTGAATGGTCCTCGGGTTGGCAGCAGTTTACGTGCCACGTGGATCACAAAGGCGTTTCCGGGAACGGCCACGAGGAACAGGACCACATAGGCGGTCGTGAAACCGATCCTCTGTGCCTCGTTTGTCACATCGAGAGTGGACAACGAAGCAGATCTTGTTTTGTTGATAGGAAACGAGCCATTAGATCGAACTATCTCATTACTGTAGGTGAAGTTGGTCATTTCTGCAAGTGCAAAAAAGCACAACAACCAGTGCTATAAACATTGATGAAGAATATAAAAAGTTTCTCCTCTTGCAAGTTAGGTGAGTTGCTGTACAATGGTATTTTGATCTTTTGGTTTGCACGTTATTTATTTAAGAGTCGAATTATCGCTTACCGTTAAGGTAAAACTGTATTTTATTCAGATATTTTATATTTGCCGGCATTAGCCTTATATTACTGGTAAAAATCTACCTATCACTTTAAACATACGCGATAATTTGGTTGTTGTTTTGTCCAACAGTCCTTTTGTAACTATATCATTAAAACAAAACGTATCCTGCTGTGCTTGACTTATATTCATGTTTGGAATGCAATTAATTATTGTTTGTTTAAAACCATATTTTACAATCCAGCAGTTCAATCAGTTATTGACATTCATAATTACCTGTCAGGTTCTCTATCTAGGATATTGTTACTTAATTGTTATTGCTAGCAGTGGATTTTTGTTAACAATTAAAATAATAAATGAGCTTTAACTTTTGCATTTTTTATATGTTTTGTGTTAAAATGTTAGACGTTACCTATATATATATATAATGATGTTTTTACAACTTAAACACGTAAATACAATACATTGTTTTACCGTATGCATTCTTATTTATTTATTTACAAGCGATTCTTGTGTTAACTTGTATATGTCTAATATATTTGACACTAGTACGGAAAGCCACACGCACGAATAGTACTAGCTGGTAACAGGAAGTTAAACCAGGCACACCACAGCCGATGGAAAAAAATGAAATTAACTTGTGTATGTAAACAAAATAATGGAACTGTAAAACCTACCACAAGCTAGTTATCGACTGAAATCACCAGCGGCAGCAGCAACGACAACTACAGCAGCAGGGACAACGTTAACATCAGACAACAGGGTGGACACGTCACCAACATTGTTGATCCATTGCTATATCAAGCTCTTGTAAATCGTCCCATCGAAATAATTTTGTCGGGATTAATAGACTCTGACCAAAGTGATTATCCGCTAATGATTAGTTCTGAAAAAAATCCACATCTACTGTTCTGCGAGCCACGATCACAGCTATTATCGGAATTATAGAAATCTAGTCCATTCGACGTGGACACACGTGACGTCACTTCACCAGCGGAAGAACCACTTCAGTTTCACCAATGGGAGGAAATGGAAACGATTTCGCTTGACAGTCGAAAGCTCATTGTCATTGCATTGTCAAAACAGCTTTTGACCACAACATCAAGTTTCATTCATATTTACAAATATGCAATTATTATATAGAACAAAAAGAAAAGTTTACAATGTGGGATATTAGCAGTCTAAAAAATACTATTGGACTAATCGAGTCAGACTGCCGTTACGGTTAGATGGTTCAATGTTCTGGTCGGATTTTATATTTACTACTAGTATATATTTGATGGCATATGACTTATTATTATATTGACTTATTATTACATTATTATTGTATATGACTCGTGTTGAGTACTGGCAGCTTTTTCCTCTCCTACACATACATTCGATCATGTAATGCAAATGAGAAAATGCCAATGATATGAGAATGCAATGAGCTTCATCTCTGATCGGTTTACATATCTCACGCGACCGTCTGATTGGTTATCTGTATATTTGAATAAGATTTATTTTCTCCATCAATGGCTTTTATGTCTACACAATGCTTACAACTGGTATATACAAGATATAGATAGCCTTAATATATAGGATAGGGCATTTTACATATGCAATATGTAGATAGGTTTTCCATTTTCCTTATTGATTTACATTTTTTTGGTTTTTAATTGCAATTATTTTCTTACATTTTCGGTTTGATGTTATCTTCTCTGCTAATTTACATCTGTATATATGGGATTTTCCTAGCAAAATTAAGTGATTTATTAGAATATCAGATATTTTTGCTGCCTGGCCAAAGCATATTTCAAAAAGGTTCAGCGACAATTTTAATTGTCAGTAAATATATAATGATCCAATTGTTGAAAGCGTTCCAGAAGGCATTAGAATATGACAATCCCCAAACACTGAATACAAAATAGTTTGCTCGTTGAACTTGCAACAGCAACAAAATGATGATCATGTGACAATGGAATAAGATATTACCTTAATCTAAGTGACAAACATGTCATATAGGCAAGTTTGAAGACGAAGATAAGTAAAAAAGTTGTGCACAGGACAGTCTCTACATGATTCTAATTCATTGCATAGCTGAATTACTAGGCATCATGTTAATGCAAAAATTATCATCTTCTTTCAAACCAGCGATTGAAATTTAGCTTTGAACACGAAGACAGCTGAAAAAAGTTGTGCACACGACAATATATACATGACAAGGTGATTTCAATAATTTCAATACTACTATTGGAAGGAGGGGGAATTACCAGTTTCCCTTATTCACGAACTGCAGCATCTCAAGTAAGATTTCAACTGCTTAGCAATACGTCGCAACTCCTCCCGATATTCTTTGTTGAAGATCAGATAGAAACAAGGGTTGGTGGCACAGTTCGTGTGTGCAACCCAGAAGAGAAGGGTCTGAAGGTAACTTGGCAGACTGTTATCACTGTTGAACGCGTAGTAATAATGAACGACGTGAGCGGGAAACCATGTGATGGCAAAAGTAGTTGCCATAGTTACCAACATCAAGATGACTTTTTTTAGCTGATTCTGTTTCTGTATTTCATTCCTTTCAGTTCTGTTGCCAGGGATCTTTCGTAACCATAGAAACCGAATAATAAAGTAATATAGTGTTACCATAGTGATAATGGGAATAGCATAATCCACAACAAACTTTGTAACCATTTCTGCCTTATATAGTTTATCGGCTGTGTCTCTGTCATCTGACCACATTGTGTAACAAACAGTGATTGTAGTATTCTGATAATCACGAGATTTAGTGTTCATTTTGTATAACTCTGTTGTGGAATGCAAACACGAAAACGCGAGAATAACACCAATGACCTTTACCACGTTCCTTTTAGTCAGCGTCTTCTTGATCCGTGGCACGATAGCCAGATATCTCTCAACCGTCATGGCGGTGAGGGTGAATATGGATGAGTCGATGGCAAACAAAAGAGAAAACCGCGGGAACTTGCATAGGAATGTTCTTAGTTCTCTTGTTAACAGCGAATAGTCAACATAACCATAAAAGAGTTGATCGAGGACAACGGTTAGAGCGTACAGGATGTCACAGGCCGCCATGTAGATTACCAGCAGGTTGAATGGTCCTCGGGTTGGCAGCAGTTTACGTGCCACGTGGATCACAAAGGCGTTTCCTAACATGGCGATGAGGAATAGCATGACATACGTGGCCGTGAAACCGATCTTCTGGTCCCCAGTCGCAACGTCATTAGTCCACGAAGCAAATATTGTTTGGTTGATAGGTAACGAGGCATAAGATCGAACTGTCTCATTGCTATAGGTGAAGTCGGTCATTTCTGCAAGTGCAAAAAGCATTAAAATATATACAAAACGTTTACTGCCATCTGTTTATCTTTATCTTTATCTTTTAATTGGGATAATTGCCTTTAGAAGCTAATATGGTAATGGCGGTCAGTCAGTGCAGGCGAGTTACAGTGCAATAACATAAGAATACTAGAACTAACTTACATTGTGAACAATGCTAGTATGATGCTACAGTGTTGGTGAGTGTGGCTGATACGAATTAATAACAATTACTGACTTGGGACTGACTAATTACCTGCTTGGGAGTAGAATGAGGTATTAGCTTAGGGAGTTGACATATTTGACTGAAGGAGGGAGAGAATTCCAGTAGGAAACAGTTCGTACAAGAAAAGAGTACTTATATGAGTCTACAAAGGTGCATGCATGGATGAATGAATGTTCGATGATGATATCAATTGCAATTGGCTGGTCCTGTTCTGTTGTCCTGTTCTGTTGTACTCATCTGGCAAAGTTTGCACATTAACTGTGGAAATTAGGCAGTTAAAGAGAACATGTGACTGACAGATGAAAATAGCTGTTTATTACATCTGGAAGTTTCAAAAGAACAAAGAATATTCCGCGGCTGCGTGTAATAACTAGTTACAAGAAGAATTTTGCATCGTCACGCAAATTGCTAAAGAAATAAACTTCCAGCCCTATATAATACTATGATTAACAAGGGACCTTTGCAATTCACACGTGAAAACCAGAATTTTCGGTTGGATATATTCAAATGATGCAATTGGTTTCACAAGAAAATTCTCAGAAACAAGGGAAAACCTCAGACGTTTTTCTCTTTTGACCTTCCAACCGAAATGACCTAGAAATGATTGGCGTTTTGCTCGTCTCATGTTCCCTTGGCGGGTTTTCTGTTGCACCATTAGTTCTATTCCATTCCAATCAGTTTTCCTTCATATAAATTATAAATGGTAATCAAATGTATCTATGGAGACAAGCGACATAGGTTTAATGCAGCTCAGGCATTTTATAATATGCAAAATAAGTTTTAATTTGCTGCAGTAGAGTTTTCCTGTATAATTGGTCAGCTCTTTGCATATCACACTTACTCCACTTAAAAATATTTTCCTTTTGGATTTAAATCATATTTTCATTATTCCAAAATGCCTGTTTTCGGTCTCTGTATTTTCTGAAATTGTTCGGCACTAATGGTTTTGGAGAATCGGTCATTAATAATTTTAATTATTAAAAGTGTCACAGTTTTTTACTTAAGAAAATGTTACAGTTTTTCACAGTTTTGACACTTAATAGTGCCACAGTTTTTCATAGCCGGAATGCACAAACGAATAAATATTTCGCATCTCTCGGTAATTACTAATTACAAAAAAGAAGATTGGTTTCGATGGACTGTAACCTTAGTATTTGAAGGAAATTTCACTTTATCCTAATGAAGATTCTAAATTAAGCCTCTAAACTTGATATGTGGAGAAACAATGGTTCGACTTGTCTCGATTGATATTTCGTTCAATTATACAAACAATTTTCCTTTCAATAACGTACATGTATATATCTTCGATATATTACTTGAAGACTCCGATAATATGGGATTACTTCGTAGACTTGCTGTCCATAACTCATATTCTCAGTTAGAAAAGGAACAACTCACCAGGATATCTATTCACTAAAATCGACATTATTTTGGAAGATATTTCTGAGCAATTTAGTAGACGTTTATTAGTATTTGTTTTAGTAATAAAATTGAATCTAACTAGATAATTAAAACTACTCTACCGACTAACTCTTGTTTTGTTGAGAAACGTCAAAGCATCCTCAAAACACATGTCCATTAAGTTAAATGGTAACATAATATAGTCACAAACTACACCATAACATATATTTACCATCAAAAACTCTTCTGCTATAGTTGGTTTCACAAACCTGCTGCTTTTCCCACTTGAACTAGCAAATTTTCTTTACTCAGACAGCTTCTGATAGTACACACGAAATTAATATTACCTCAAGTTAATTCAACAGTGGATCGTTCAATCTTCAAGACATTGCAGAGAAGCTGAATTTACCGAATATTATAATATGGATGTGAGTGTTTTAATGAGAACTAAACCACTCATAGAATCCATACGACACTACATCCGGGTCCCGAGTGGCATATTTTCCATATGTTACGCG